>JAYDYQ010000969.1:0-37280 GCA_034814905.1 Penstemon davidsonii | reverse complement strand
GGTGCACGAAAATCGAGCCCCTGAAAAATGACGTCTTAAAATCAGCAAAATCAGAGTCCGGAAAAACAAAACAAATGGCTCGTAAGTGCTTAATATATTATTTTTTGACTTCCCAAAACTTGAAATTTCAATAAAAATGAAACTTTTTGGGGCACGAAAATCGAGCCCTGAAAAATGAAGTCTAAAAATTAGCAAAATCAGAGTCCGAAAAACAAAACAAATGGCTCCTATGTGCTTAATATATTATTTTTGGACTTCTCAAAACTTAAAATGTCAAAAAAAATGAAACTTTTCGGGGCACGAAAGTCGAGCCCTGAAAAATGACGTCTAAAAATCAGCAACATCAGAGTCCGAAAAACAATACAAATGTATCCTAAGTACTTCATATATTATTTTTTGACATACCAAAACTTAGAATGTAAAAAAAAAAGAACCTTTTCGGGGCACGAAAATCGAGCCCAAAAAAAAGACGTCTTAAAATCAGCAAAATCAGAGTCCGAAAAACAAAACAAATGGCTCCTAAGTTCTTAATTTATTATATTTTGACTTCCCAAAACTTAAAATGTCAAAAAAAATGAAACTTTTCTGGGCACGAAAGTCAAGCCCTGAAAATTGACGTCTAATAATAAGCAAAATCAGAATCCGAAAAACAATACAAATGTATCCTAAGTGCTGCATATATTATTTTTTGACATCCCAAAACATAAAATGTAAAAAAAAATTAAACTTTTCGGGGCACGAAAATCGAGCCCTGTAAATGACGTCTTAAAATCAGCAAAATAAGAGTCCGAAAAACAAAACAAATAGCTCCTAAGTGCTTAATAAATTATTTTTTGACTTTCCAAAATTTAAAATGTAAAAAAAAATGAAACTTTTCTGGGCACGAAAGTCGAGCCCTGAAAAATGACGTCTATAAATCAGCAAAATCAGAGTCCGAAAAACAATACAAATGTCTCATAAGGGCTTAATATATTATTTTTTGAATTCCAAAAACTTAAAATTTCAAAAAAAATGAAACTTTTCGGGGCACGAAAATCGAGCCCTGAAAAATGAAGTCTAAAACTCAGCAAAATCAAAGTCCGAAAAACAAAACAAATTGGTCCTAAGTGCTTCATATATTATTTTTTGACTTCCCAAAACTTGAAATTTAAAAAAAAATGAAACTTGCGGGGCAAGAAAATCGAGCCCTGAAAAATGACGTCTTAAAATCAGCTAAATCAGAGTCCGAAAAACAAAACAAATGGCTCATATGTGCTTAATATATTATTTTTTGACTTCCCAAAACTTAAAATATCAAAAAAAATGAAACTTTGCGAGGGAGCGAAAGTCGAGCCCTGAAAAATGACGTCTAAAAATCAGCAAAATCAGAGTCCGAAAAACAATACAAATGTATCCTAAGTGCTTCATATATTATTTTTTGACATCCCAAAACTTAAAATGTAAAATAAAATGAACCTTTTCGGTGCACGAAAATCGAGCCCTGAAAAATGACGTCTTAAAATCAGCAAAATCAGAGTCCGAAAAACAAAACAAATGGCTCCTAAGTACTTAATATATTATTTTTTGACTTCCCAAAACTAGAAATTTCAATAAAAATGAAACTTTTCGGGGCACGAAAGTCGAGCCCTGAAAAATGAGGTATAAAAATTAGCAAAATCAGAGTCCGAAAAACAAAACAAATGGCTCCTATGTGCTTAATATATTATTTTTGGACTTCCCAAAACTTAAAATGTCAAAAAAAAATGAAACTTTTCGGGGCACGAAAGTCGAGCCCTGAAAAATGACGTCTAAAAATCAGCAACATCAGAGTCCGAAAAACAATACAAATGTATCCTAAGTGCTTCATATATTATTTTTTGACATCCCAAAACTTAAAATGTAAAAAAAAAAGAACCTTTTCGGGGCACGAAAATCGAGCCCTGAAAAATGACGTCTTAAAATCAGCAAAATCAGAGTCCTAAAAACAAAACAAATGGCTCCTAAGTTCTTAATTTATTATATTTTGACTTCCCAAAACTTAAAATGTCAAAAAAAATGAAACTTTTCTGGGCACGAAAGTCAAGCCCTGAAAAATGACGTCTAATAATCATCAAAATTAGAATCCGAAAAACAATACAAATGTATCCTAAGTGCTGCATATATTATTTTTTGACATCCCAAAACTTAAAATGTAAAAAAAAATGAAACTTTTCGGGGCACGAAAATCGAGCCCTGTAAATGACGTCTTAAAATCAGCAAAATAAGAGTCCGAAAAATAAAACAAATAGCTCCTATGTGCTTAATATATTATTTTTTGACATTCCAAAATTTAAAATGTCAAAAAAAATGAAACTTTTCTGGGCACGAAAGTCGAGCCGTGAAAAATGCCGTCTAAAAATTAGCAAAATCAGAGTTCGAAATACAATACAATTGTTTTATAAGTGCTTAATACTTTATTTTTTGAATTAGAAAAACTTAAAATTTCAAAAAAAATAAAACTTTTAGGGGCACGAAAATCGAGCATTGAAAAATGACGTCTTAAAATCAGCTAAATCAGAGTCCGCAAAAGAAAACAAATGGCTCATATGAGCTTAATATATTATTTTTTGACTTCCCAAAACATAAAATGTCAAAAAAAATGAAACTTTTCGGGGCACGAAAATCGAGCCCTGAAAAATGACGTCTAAAAATCAGCAAAATCAGAGTCCGAAAAACAATACAAATGTATCCTAAGTGCTTCATATATTATTTTTTGACATCTCAAAACTTAAAATGTAAAAAAAAATGAACCTTTTCGGTGCACGAAAATCGAGCCCTGAAAAATGACGTCTTAAAATCAGCAAAATCAGAGTCCGAAAAACAAAACAAATGGCTCCTAAGTGCTTAATATATTATTTTTTGACTTACCAAAACTTGAAATTTCAATAAAAATGAAACTTTTCGGGGCACGAAAATCGAGCCCTGAAAAATGAAGTCTAAAAATTAGCAAAATCAGAGTCCGAAAAATAAAACAAAGGGCTCCTATGTGCTTAATATATTATTTTTGGACTTCCCAAAACTTAAAATGTAAAAAAAAATGAAACTTTTCGGGGCACGAAAGTCGAGCCCTGAAAAATGAAGTCTAAAAATTAGCAAAATCAGAGTCCGAAAAACAAAACAAATGGCTCCTATGTGCTTAATATATTATTTTTGGACTTCCCAAAACTTAAAATGTAAAAAAAAATGAAACTTTTCGGGGCACGAAAATCGAGCCCTGTAAATGACGGCTTAAAATCAACAAAATCAGAGTCCGAAAAATAAAACAAATAGATCCTAAGTGCCTAATATATTATTTTTTGACTTTCCAAAATTTAAAATGTCAAAAAAAATGAAACTTTTCTAGGCACGAAAGTCGAGCCCTGAAAAACGACGTCTAAAAATCAGCAACATCAGAGCCCGAAAAACAATACAAATGTATCCTAAGTGCTTCATATATTATTTTTAGACATCCCAAAACTTAAAATGTAAAAAAAAAAGAACCCTTTCGGGGCAAGAAAATCGGGCCCTGAAAAATGACGTCTTAAAATCAGCAAAATCAGAGTCCGAAAAACAAAACAAATGGCTCCTAAGTTCTTAATTTATTATATTTTGACTTCCCAAAACTTAAAATGTCAAAAAAAATGAAACTTTTCTGGGCACGAAAGTCAAGCCCTGAAAATTGACGTCTAATAATCAGCAAAATCAGAATCCGAAAAACAATACAAATGTATCCTAAGTGCTGCATATATTATTTTTTGACATCCCAAAACTTAAAATGTAAAAAAAAATTAAACTTTTCGGGGCACGAAAATCGAGCCCTGTAAATGACGTCATAAAATCAGCAAAATAAGAGTCCGAAAAACAAAACAAAGAGCGCCTAAGTGCTTAATAAAATAATTTTTGACTTTCCAAAATTTAAAATGTAAAAAAAAATGAAACTTTTCTGGGCACGAAAGTCGAGCCCTGAAAAATGACGTCTAAAAATCAGCAAAATCAGAGTCCGAAAAACAATACAAATGTCTCATAAGGGCTTAATATATTATTTTTTGAATTCCAAAAACTTAAAATTTCAAAAAAAATGAAACTTTTCAGGGCACGAAAATCGAGCCCTGAAAAATGAAGTCTAAAACTCAGCAAAATCAAAGTCCGAAAAACAAAACAAATTGGTCCTAAGTGCTTCATATATTATTTTTTGACTTCCCAAAACTTGAAATTTAAAAAAAAATGAAACTTGCGGGGCACGAAAATCGAGCCCTGAAAAATGACGTCTTAAAATCAGCTAAATCAGAATCCGAAAAACAAAACAAATGGCTCATATGTGCTTAATATATTATTTTTTGACTTCCCAAAACTTAAAATATCAAAAAAAATGAAACTTTTCGGGGAGCGAAAGTCGAGCCCTGAAAAATGACGTCTAAAAATCAGCAAAATCAAAGTCCGAAAAACAATAAAAATGTATCCTAAGTGCTTCATATATTATTTTTTGACCTCCCAAAACTTAAAATGTAAAAAAAAATGAACCTTTTCGGTGCACGAAAATCGAGCCCTGAAAAATGACGTCTTAAAATCAGCAAAATCAGAGTCCGAAAAACAAAACAAATGGCTCCTAAGTGCTTAATATATTATTTTTTGACTTCCTAAAACTAGAAATTTCAATAAAAATGAAACTTTTCGGGGCACGAAAATCGAGCCCTGCAAAATGAAGTCTAAAAATTAGCAAAATCAGAGTCCGAAAAACAAAACAAATGGCTCCTATGTGCTTAATATATTATTTTTGGACTTCCCAAAACTTAAAATGTCAAAAAAAAATGAAACTTTTCGGGGCACGAAAGTCGAGCCCTGAAAAATGACGTCTAAAAATCAGCAACATCAGAGTCCGAAAAACAATACAAATGTATCCTAAGTGCTTCATATATTATTTTTTGACATCCCAAAACTTAAAATGTAAAAAAAAAAAAACCTTTTCGGGGCACGAAAATCGAGCCCTGAAAAATGACGTCTTAAAATCAGCAAAATCAGAGTCCGAAAAACAAAACAAATGGCTCCTAAGTTCTTAATTTATTATATTTTGACTTCCCAAAACTTAAAATGTCAAAAAAAATGAAACTTTTCTGGGCACGAAAGTCAAGCCCTGAAAAATGACGTCTAATAATCATCAAAATTAGAATCCGAAAAACAATACAAATGTATCCTAAGTGCTGCATATATTATTTTTTGACATCCCAAAACTTAAAATGTAAAAAAAAATGAAACTTTTCGGGGCACGAAAATCGAGCCCTGTAAATGACGTCTTAAAATCAGCAAAATAAGAGTCAGAAAAATAAAACAAATAGCTCCTATGTGCTTAATATATTATTTTTTGACATTCCAAAATTTAAAATGTCAAAAAAAATGAAACTTTTCTGGGCACGAAAGTCGAGCACTGAAAAATGACGTCTAAAAATCAGCAAAATCAGAGTCCGAAAAACAATACAAATGTCTCATAAGGGCTTAATATATTATTTTTTGAATTCCAAAAACTTAAAATTTCAAAAAAAATAAAACTTTTAGGGGCACGAAAATCGAGCATTGAAAAATGACGTCTTAAAATCAGCTAAATCAGAGTCCGCAAAAGAAAACAAATGGCTCATATGAGCTTAATATATTATTTTTTGACTTCCCAAAACTTAAAATATCAAAAAAAATGAAACTTTTCGGGGAACGAAAGTCGAGCCCTGAAAAATGACGTCTAAAAATCAGCAAAATCATAGTCCGAAAAACAATACAAATGTATCCTAAGTGCTTCATATATTATTTTTTGACATCCCAAAACTTAAAATGTAAAAAAAAATGAACCTTTTCGGTGCACGAAAATCGAGCCCTGAAAAATGACGTCTTAAAATCAGCAAAATCAGAGTCCGAAAAACAAAACAAATGGCTCCTAAGTGCTTAATATATTATTTTTTGACTTACCAAAACTTGAAATTTCAATAAAAATGAAACTTTTCGGGGCACGAAAATCGAGCCCTGAAAAATGAAGTCTAAAAATTAGCAAAATCAGAGTCCGAAAAATAAAACAAATGGCTCCTATGTGCTTAATATATTATTTTTGGACTTCCCAAAGCTTAAAATGTAAAAAAAAATGAAACTTTTCGGGGCACGAAAATCGAGCCCTGAAAAATGAAGTCTAAAAATTAGCAAAATCAGAGTCCGAAAAACAAAACAAATGGCTCCTATGTGCTTAATATATTATTTTTGGACTTCCCAAAACTTAAAATGTAAAAAAAAATGAAACTTTTCGGGGCACGAAAATCGAGCCCTGTAAATGACGTCTTAAAATCAGCAAAATCAGAGTCCGAAAAATAAAACAAATAGCTCCTAAGTGCTTAATATATTATTTTTTGACTTTCCAAAATTTAAAATGTCAAAAAAAATGAAACTTTTCTAGGCACGAAAGTCGTGCACTGAAAAATGACGTCTAAAAATCAGTAAAATCAGAGTCCGAAAAACAATACAAATGTCTCATAAGGGCTTAATATATTATTTTTTGAATTCCAAAAACTTAAAATTTCAAAAAAAATGAAACTTTTCGGGGCACGAAAATCGAGCCCTGAAAAATGACGTCTTAAAATCAGCTATATTAGAGTCCGAAAAACAAAAAAATGGCTCCTATGTGCTTAATATATTATTTTTTGACTTCCCAAAACTTAAAATGTCAAAAAATTGAAACTTTTCGGGGCACGAAAGTCGAGCCCTGAAAAATGACGTCTAAAAATCAGCAACATCAGAGTCCGAAAAACAATACAAATGTATCCTAAGTGCTTCATATAATATTTTTTGACATCCCAAACTTAAAATGTAAAAAAAAATGAACCTTTTCGGGGCACGAAAATCGAGCCCTCAAAAATGACGTCTTAAAATCAGCAAAATCAGAGTCCGAAAAACAAAACAAATGGCTCCTAAGTGCTTAATATATTATTTTTTGACTTCCCAAAACTTAAAATGTCAAAAAAATGAAACTTTTCGGGGCACGAAAGTCGAGCCCTGAAAAATGACGTCTAAAAATCAGCAACATCAGAGTCCGAAAAACAATACAATTGTATCCTAAGTGCTTCATATATTATTTTTTGACATCCCAAACTTAAAATGTAAAAAAAAATGAACCTTTTCGGGGCACGAAAATCGAGCCCTCAAAAATGACGTCTTAAAATCAGCAAAATCAAAGTCCGAAAAACAAAACAAATGGCTCCTAAGTGCTTAATATATTATTTTTTGACTTCCCAAAACTTAAAATGTCAAAAAAAATGAAACTTTTCGGGGCATGAAAGTCGAGCCCTGAAAAATGACGTCTAAAAATCAGCAACATCAGAGTCCGAAAAACAATACAAATGTATCCTAAGTGCTTCATATATTATTTTTTGATATCCCAAAACTTAAAATGTAAAAAAAAAGAACCTTTTCGGGGCACGAAAATCGAGCCCTGAAAAATGACGTCTTAAAATCAGCAAAATCAGAGTCCGAAAAACAAAACAAATGGCTCCTAAGTTCTTAATTTATTATATTTTGACTTCCCAAAACTTAAAATGTCAAAAAAATGAAACTTTTCTGGGCACGAAAGTCAAACCCTGAAAAATGACGTCTAATAATCAGCAAAATCAGAATCCGAAAAACAATACAAATGTATCCTAAGTGCTGCATATATTATTTTTTGACATCCCAAAACTTAAAATGTAAAAAAAAATGAAACTTTTCGGGGCACGAAAATCGAGCCCTGTAAATGACGTCTTAAAATCAGCAAAATAAGAGTCCGAAAAACAAAACAAATAGCTCCTAAGTGCTTAATATATTATTTTTTGACTTTCCAAAATTTAAAATGTAAAAAAAAATGAAACTTTTTTGGGCACGAAAGTCGAGCCCTGAAAAATGACGTCTAAAAATCAGCAAAATCAGAGTCCGAAAAACAATACAAATGTCTCATAAGGGCTTAATATATTATTTTTTGAATTCCAAAAACTTAAAATTTCAAAAAAAATGAAACTTTTCGGGGCACGAAAATCGAGCCCTGAAAAATGAAGTCTAAAACTCAGCAAAATCAAAGTCCGAAAAACAAAACAAATTGGTCCTAAGTGCTTCATATATTATTTTTTGACTTCCCAAAACTTGAAATTTAAAAAAAAATGAAACTTTCGGGGCACGAAAATCGAGCCCTGAAAAATTACGTCTTAAAATCAGCTAAATTAAAGTCCGAAAAACAAAACAAATGGCTCCTATGTGCTTAATATATTATTTTTTGACTTCCCAAAACTTAAAATGTCAAAAAAATGAAACTTTTCGGGGCACGAAAGTCGAGCCCTGAAAAATGACGTCTAAAAATCTGCAACATCAGAGTCCGAAAAACAATACAAACGTATCCTAAGTGCTTCATATATTATTTTTTGACATCCCAAAACTTAAAATGTAAAAAAAAATGAACCTTTTCGGAGCACGAAAATCGAGCCCTAAAAAATGACGTCTTAAAATCAGCAAAAGCAGAGTCCGAAAAACAAACCAAATAGCTCCTAATTGCTTAATAGATTATTTTTTGATTTCCCAAAACTTGAAATTTAAAAAAAAATGAAACTTTTCGTGGCACGAAAATCGAGACCTTAAAAATGAAGTCTAAAAATCAGCAAAATCAGAGTCCGAAAAACAAAACAAATGGCTCCTATGTGCTTAATATATTATTTTTTGACTTCCCAAAACTTAAAATGTCAAAAAAAATGAAACTTTTCGGGGCACGAAAGTCGAGCCCTGAAAAATGACGTCTAAAAATCAGCAACATCAGAGTCCGAAAAACAATACAAATGTATCCTAAGTGCTTCATATATTATTTTTTGACCTCCGAAAACTTAAAATTTAAAAAAAAATGAACCTTTTCGGGGCACGAAAATCGAGCCCTGAAAAATGACTTCTTAAAATCAGCAAAATCAGAGTCCGAAAAACAATACAAATGTCTCCTAAGTGCTTAATATATTATTTTTTGACTTCCCAAAACTTCAAATTTCAAAAAAAATGAAACTTTTCGGGGAACGAAAGTCGAGCCCTGAAAAATGACGTCTAAAAATCAGCAAAATCAGAGTCCGAAAAACAATACAAATGTATCCTAAGTGCTTCATATATTATTTTTTGACATCCCAAAACTTAAAATGTAAAAAAAAATGAACCTTTTCGGTGCACGAAAATCGAGCCCTGAAAAATGACGTCTTAAAATCAGCAAAATCAGAGTCCGGAAAAACAAAACAAATGGCTCGTAAGTGCTTAATATATTATTTTTTGACTTCCCAAAACTAGAAATTTCAATAAAAATGAAACTTTTCGGGGCACGAAAATCGAGCCCTGAAAAATGAAGTCTAAAAATTAGCAAAATCATAGTCCGAAAAACAAAACAAATGGCTCCTATGTGCTTAATATATTATTTTTGGACTTCCCAAAACTTAAAATTTCAAAAAAAAATGAAACTTTTCGGGGCACGAAAGTCGAGCCCTGAAAAATGACGTCTAAAAATCAGCAACATCAGAGTCCGAAAAACAATACAAATGTATCGTAAGTGCTTCATATATTATTTTTTGACATCCCAAAACTTAAAATGTAAAAAAAAAAAGAACCTTTTCGGGGCACGAAAATCGAGCCCGGAAAAATGACGTCTTAAAATTAGCAAAATCAGAGTCCGAAAAACAAAACAAATGGCTCCTAAGTTCTTAATTTATTATATTTTGACTTCCCAAAACTTAAAATGTCAAAAAAAATGAAACTTTTCTGGGCACGAAAGTCAAGCCCTGAAAAATGACGTCTAATAATCATCAAAATTAGAATCCGAAAAACAATACAAATGTATCCTAAGTGCTGCATATATTATTTTTTGACATCCCAAAACTTAAAATGTAAAAAAAAATGAAACTTTTCGGGGCACGAAAATCGAGCCCTGTAAATGACGTCTTAAAATCAGCAAAATAAGAGTCAGAAAAATAAAACAAATAGCTCCTATGTGCTTAATATATTATTTTTTGACATTCCAAAATTTAAAATGTCAAAAAAAATGAAACTTTTCTGGGCACGAAAGTCGAGCACTGAAAAATGACGTCTAAAAATCAGCAAAATCAGAGTCCGAAAAACAATACAAATGTCTCATAAGGGCTTAATATATTATTTTTTGAATTCCAAAAACTTAAAATTTCAAAAAAAATAAAACTTTTAGGGGCACGAAAATCGAGCATTGAAAAATGACGTCTTAAAATCAGCTAAATCAGAGTCCGCAAAAGAAAACAAATGGCTCATATGAGCTTAATATATTATTTTTTGACTTCCCAAAACTTAAAATATCAAAAAAAATGAAACTTTTCGGGGAACGAAAGTCGAGCCCTGAAAAATGACGTCTAAAAATCAGCAAAATCATAGTCCGAAAAACAATACAAATGTATCCTAAGTGCTTCATATATTATTTTTTGACATCCCAAAACTTAAAATGTAAAAAAAAATGAACCTTTTCGGTGCACGAAAATCGAGCCCTGAAAAATGACGTCTTAAAATCAGCAAAATCAGAGTCCGAAAAACAAAACAAATGGCTCCTAAGTGCTTAATATATTATTTTTTGACTTACCAAAACTTGAAATTTCAATAAAAATGAAACTTTTCGGGGCACGAAAATCGAGCCCTGAAAAATGAAGTCTAAAAATTAGCAAAATCAGAGTCCGAAAAATAAAACAAATGGCTCCTATGTGCTTAATATATTATTTTTGGACTTCCCAAAACTTAAAATGTAAAAAAAAAATGAAACTTTTCGGGGCCCGAAAGTCGAGCCCTGAAAAATGAAGTCTAAAAATTAGCAAAATCAGAGTCCGAAAAACAAAACAAATGGCTCCTATGTGCTTAATATATTATTTTTGGACTTCCCAAAACTTAAAATGTAAAAAAAAATGAAACTTTTCGGGGCACGAAAATCGAGCCCTGAAAATTACGTCTTAAAAGCAGCCAAATTAGAGTCCGGAAAACAAAACAAATAGCTCCTAAGTGCTTAATATATTATTTTTTGACTTTCCAAAATTTAAAATGTCAAAAAAAATGAAACTTTTCTAGGCACGAAAGTCGTGCACTGAAAAATGACGTCTAAAAATCAGTAAAATCAGAGTCCGAAAAACAATACAAATGTCTCATAAGGGCTTAATATATTATTTTTTGAATTCCAAAAACTTAAAATTTCAAAAAAAATGAAACTTTTCGGGGCACGAAAATCGAGCCCTGAAAAATGACGTCTTAAAATCAGCTATATTAGAGTCCGAAAAACAAAAAAATGGCTCCTATGTGCTTAATATATTATTTTTTGACTTCCCAAAACTTAAAATGTCAAAAAATTGAAACTTTTCGGGGCACGAAAGTCGAGCCCTGAAAAATGACGTCTAAAAATCAGCAACATCAGAGTCCGAAAAACAATACAAATGTATCCTAAGTGCTTCATATATTATTTTTTGACATCCCAAACTTAAAATGTCAAAAACAATGAATCTTTTCGGGGCACGAAAATCGAGCCCTCAAAAATGACGTCTTAAAATCAGCAAAATCAGAGTCCGAAAAATAAAACAAATGGCTCCTAAGTGCTTAATATATTACTTTTTGACTTCCCAAAACTTAAAATGTCAAAAAAATGAAACTTTTCGGGGCACGAAAGTCGAGCCCTGAAAAATGACGTCTAAAAATCAGCAACATCAGAGTCCGAAAAACAATACAATTGTATCCTAAGTGCTTCATATATTATTTTTTGACATCCCAAACTTAAAATGTAAAAAAAAATGAACCTTTTCGGGGCACGAAAATCGAGCCCTCAAAAATGACGTCTTAAAATCAGCAAAATCAAAGTCCGAAAAACAAAACAAATGACTCCTAAGTGCTTAATATATTATTTTTTGACTTCCCAAAACTTAAAATGTCAAAAAAAATGAAACTTTTCGGGTCACGAAAGTCGAGCCCTGAAAAATGACGTCTAAAAATCATCAACATCAGAGTCCGAAAAACAATACAAATGTATCCTAAGTGCTTCATATATTATTTTTTGATATCCCAAAACTTAAAATGTAAAAAAAAAGAACCTTTTCGGGGCACGAAAATCGAGCCCTGAAAAATGACGTCTTAAAATCAGCAAAATCAGAGTCCGAAAAACAAAACAAATGGCTCCTAAGTTCTTAATTTATTATATTTTGACTTCCCAAAACTTAAAATGTCAAAAAAATGAAACTTTTCTGGGCACGAAAGTCAAACCCTGAAAAATGACGTCTAATAATCAGCAAAATCAGAATCCGAAAAACAATACAAATGTATCCTAAGTGCTGCATATATTATTTTTTGACATCCCAAAACTTAAAATGTAAAAAAAAATGAAACTTTTCGGGGCACGAAAATCGAGCCCTGTAAATGACGTCTTAAAATCAGCAAAATAAGAGTCCGAAAAACAAAACAAATAGCTCCTAAGTGCTTAATATATTATTTTTTGACTTTCCAAAATTTAAAATGTAAAAAAAAATGAAACTTTTTTGGGCACGAAAGTCGAGCCCTGAAAAATGACGTCTAAAAATCAGCAAAATCAGAGTCCGAAAAACAATACAAATGTCTCATAAGGGCTTAATATATTATTTTTTGAATTCCAAAAACTTAAAATTTCAAAAAAAATGAAACTTTTCGGGGCACGAAAATCGAGCCCTGAAAAATGAAGTCTAAAACTCAGCAAAATCAAAGTCCGAAAAACAAAACAAATTGGTCCTAAGTGCTTCATATATTATTTTTTGACTTCCCAAAACTTGAAATTTAAAAAAAAATGAAACTTTCGGGGCACGAAAATCGAGCCCTGAAAAAATACGTCTTAAAATCAGCTAAATTAGAGTCCGAAAAACAAAACAAATGGCTCCTATGTGCTTAATATATTATTTTTTGACTTCCCAAAACTTAAAATGTCAAAAAAATGAAACTTTTCGGGGCACGAAAGTCGAGCCCTGAAAAATGACGTCTAAAAATCTGCAACATCAGAGTCCGAAAAACAGTACAAATGTATCCTAAGTGCTTCATATATTATTTTTTGACATCCCAAAACTTAAAATGTAAAAAAAAATGAACCTTTTCGGAGCACGAAAATCGAGCCCTAAAAAATGACGTCTTAAAATCAGCAAAATCAGAGTCCGAAAAACAAAACAAATGGCTCCTAAGTGCTTAATAGATTATTTTTTGATTTCCCAAAACTTGAAATTTAAAAAAAAATGAAACTTTTCGTGGCACGAAAATCGAGACCTTAAAAATGAAGTCTAAAAATCAGCAAAATCAGAGTCCGAAAAACAAAACAAATGGCTCCTATGTGCTTAATATATTATTTTTTGACTTCCCAAAACTTAAAATGTCAAAAAAAATGAAACTTTTCGGGGCACGAAAGTCGAGCCCTGAAAAATGACGTCTAAAAATCAGCAACATCAGAGTCCGAAAAACAATACAAATGTATCCTAAGTGCTTCATATATTATTTTTTGACATCCCAAAACTTAAAATGTAAAAAAAAATGAACCTTTTCGGGGCACGAAAATCGAGCCCTGAAAAATGACTTCTTAAAATCAGCAAAATCAGAGTCCGAAAAACAATACAAATGTCTCCTAAGTGCTTAATATATTATTTTTTGACTTCCCAAAACTTCAAATTTCAAAAAAAATGAAACTTTTCGGGGAACGAAAGTCGAGCCCTGAAAAATGACGTCTAAAAATCAGCAAAATCAGAGTCCGAAAAACAATACAAATGTATCCTAAGTGCTTCATATATTATTTTTTGACATCCCAAAACTTAAAATGTAAAAAAAAATGAACCTTTTCGGTGCACGAAAATCGAGCCCTGAAAAATGACGTCTTAAAATCAGCAAAATCAGAGTCCGGAAAAACAAAACAAATGGCTCGTAAGTGCTTAATATATTATTTTTTGACTTCCCAAAACTTGAAATTTCAATAAAAATGAAACTTTTCGGGGCACGAAAATCGAGCCCTGAAAAATGAAGTCTAAAAATTAGCAAAATCATAGTCCGAAAAACAAAACAAATGGCTCCTATGTGCTTAATATATTATTTTTGGACTTCCCAAAACTTAAAATTTCAAAAAAAAATGAAACTTTTCGGGGCACGAAAGTCGAACCCTGAAAAATGACGTCTAAAAATCAGCAACATCAGAGTCCGAAAAACAATACAAATGTATCCTCAGTGCGTCATATAATATTTTTTGACATTTCAAAAGTTAAAATGTAAAAAAAAAAAGAACCTTTTCGGGGCACGAAAATCGAGCCCTGAAAAATGACGTCTTAAAATTAGCAAAATCAGAGTCCGAAAAACAAAACAAATGGCTCCTAAGTTCTTAATTTATTATATTTTGACTTCCCAAAACTTAAAATGTCAAAAAAAATGAAACTTTTCTGGGCACGAAAGTCAAGCCCTGAAAAATGACGTCTAATAATCATCAAAATTAGAATCCGAAAAACAATACAAATGTATCCTAAGTGCTGCATATATTATTTTTTGACATCCCAAAACTTAAAATGTAAAAAAAAATGAAACTTTTCGGGGCACGAAAATCGAGCCCTGTAAATGACGTCTTAAAATCAGCAAAATAAGAGTCAGAAAAATAAAACAAATAGCTCCTATGTGCTTAATATATTATTTTTTGACATTCCAAAATTTAAAATGTCAAAAAAAATGAAACTTTTCTGGGCACGAAAGTCGAGCACTGAAAAATGACGTCTAAAAATCAGCAAAATCAGAGTCCGAAAAACAATACAAATGTCTCATAAGGGCTTAATATATTATTTTTTGAATTCCAAAAACTTAAAATTTCAAAAAAAATAAAACTTTTAGGGGCACGAAAATCGAGCATTGAAAAATGACGTCTTAAAATCAGCTAAATCAGAGTCCGCAAAAGAAAACCAATGGCTCATATGAGCTTAATCTATTATTTTTTGACTTCCCAAAACTTAAAATATCAAAAAAAATGAAACTTTTCGGGGAACGAAAGTCGAGCCCTGAAAAATGACGTCTAAAAATCAGCAAAATCATAGTCCGAAAAACAATACAAATGTATCCTAAGTGCTTCATATATTATTTTTTGACATCCCAAAACTTAAAATGTAAAAAAAAATGAACCTTTTCGGTGCACGAAAATCGAGCCCTGAAAAATGACGTCTTAAAATCAGCAAAATCAGAGTCCGAAAAACAAAACAAATGGCTCCTAAGTGCTTAATATATTATTTTTTGACTTACCAAAACTTGAAATTTCAATAAAAATGAAACTTTTCGGGGCACGAAAATCGAGCCCTGAAAAATGAAGTCTAAAAATTAGCAAAATCAGAGTCCGAAAAATAAAACAAATGGCTCCTATGTGCTTAATATATTATTTTTGGACTTCCCAAAACTTAAAATGTAAAAAAAAATGAAACTTTTCGGGGCACGAAAGTCGAGCCCTGAAAAATGAAGTCTAAAAATTAGCAAAATCAGAGTCCGAAAAACAAAACAAATGGCTCCTATGTGCTTAATATATTATTTTTGGACTTCCCAAAACTTAAAATGTAAAAAAAAATGAAACTTTTCGGGGCACGAAAATCGAGCCCTGTAAATGACGTCTTAAAATCAGCAAAATCAGAGTCCGAAAAATAAAACAAATAGCTCCTAAGTGCTTAATATATTATTTTTTGACTTTCCAAAATTTAAAATGTCAAAAAAAATGAAACTTTTCTAGGCACGAAAGTCGTGCACTGAAAAATGACGTCTAAAAATCAGTAAAATCAGAGTCCGAAAAACAATACAAATGTCTCATAAGGGCTTAATATATTATTTTTTGAATTCCAAAAACTTAAAATTTCAAAAAAAATGAAACTTTTCGGGGCACGAAAATCGAGCCCTGAAAAATGACGTCTTAAAATCAGCTATATTAGAGTCCGAAAAACAAAAAAATGGCTCCTATGTGCTTAATATATTATTTTTTGACTTCCCAAAACTTAAAATGTCAAAAAATTGAAACTTTTCGGGGCACGAAAGTCGAGCCCTGAAAAATGACGTCTAAAAATCAGCAACATCAGAGTCCGAAAAACAATACAAATGTATCCTAAGTGCTTCATATATTATTTTTTGACATCCCAAACTTAAAATGTAAAAAAAAATGAACCTCTTCGCGGTACGAAACCCGAGCCCTCAAAAATGACGCCTTTAAATCAGCAAAATCAGAGTCCGAAAAACAAAACAAATGGCTCCTAAGTGCTTAATATATTATTTTTTGACTTCCCAAAACTTAAAATGTCAAAAAAATGAAACTTTTCGGGGCACGAAAGTCGAGCCTTGAAAAATGACGTCTAAAAATCAGCAACATCAGAGTCCGAAAAACAATACAAATGTATCCTAAGTTCTTCATATATTATTTTTTGACATCCCAAACTTAAAATGTAAAAAAAAATGAACCTTTTCGGGGCACGAAAATCGAGCCCTCAAAAATGACGTCTTAAGAGCATAAAAATCAGAGTCCGGAAAATAAAACAAAAGGCGCCTAAGTGCAGAATATATTATTTTTTGACTGCCCAAAACTCAAAGGGTCAAAAAAAATGAAACTTCTCGGGGCACGAAAGTCGAGCCCTGAAAAATGACGTCTAAAAATCAGCAACATCAGAGTCCGAAAAACAATACAAATGTATCCTAAGTGCTTCATATATTATTTTTTGATATCCCAAAACTTAAAATGTAAAAAAAAAGAACCTTTTCGGGGCACGAAAATCGAGCACTGAAAAATGACGTCTTAAAATCAGCAAAATCAGAGTCCGAAAAACAAAACAAATGGCTCCTAAGTTCTTAATTTATTATATTATGACTTCCCAAAACTTAAAATGTCAAAAAAATGAAACTTTTCTGGGCACGAAAGTCAAACCCTGAAAAATGACGTCTAATAATCAGCAAAATCAGAATCCGAAAAACAATACAAATGTATCCTAAGTGCTGCATATATTATTTTTTGACATCCCAAAACTTAAAATGTAAAAAAAAATGAAACTTTTCGGGGCACGAAAATCGAGCCCTGTAAATGACGTCTTAAAATCAGCAAAATAAGAGTCCGAAAAACAAAACAAATAGCTCCTAAGTGCTTAATATATTATTTTTTGACTTTCCAAAATTTAAAATGTAAAAAAAAATGAAACTTTTTTGGGCACGAAAGTCGAGCCCTGAAAAATGACGTCTAAAAATCAGCAAAATCAGAGCCCGAAAAACAATACAAATGTCTCATAAGGGCTTAATATATTATTTTTTGAATTCCAAAAACTTAAAATTTCAAAAAAAATGAAACTTTTCGGGGCACGAAAATCGAGCCCTGAAAAATGAAGTCTAAAACTCAGCAAAATCAAAGTCCGAAAAACAGAACAGATTGGTCCTAAGTGCTGCATATCTTATTTTTTGACTTCCCAAAACTTGAAATTTAAATAAAAATGAAACTTTTGGGGCACGAAAATCGAGCCCTGAAAAATTACGTCTTAAAATCAGCTAAATTAGAGTCCGAAAAACAAAACAAATGGCTCCTATGTGCTTAATATATTATTTTTTGACTTCCCAAAACTTAAAATGTCAAAAAAATGAAACTTTTCGGGGCACGAAAGTCAAGCCCTGAAAAATGACGTCTAAAAATCAGCAACATCAGAGTCCGAAAAACAATACAAATGTATCCTAAGTGCTTCATATATTATTTTTGGAAAACCCATAACATAAAATGTAAAAAAAAATGAACCTTTTCGGAGGACGAAAATCGAGCCCTAAAAAATGACGTCTTAAAATTAGCAAAATCAGAGTCCGAAAAACAAAACAAATGGCTCCTAAGTGCTTAATAGATTATTTTTTGATTTCCCAAAACTTGAAATTTAAAAAAAAATGAAACTTTTCGTGGCACGAAAATCGAGACCTTAAAAATGAAGTCTAAAAATCAGCAAAATCAGAATCCAAAAAACAATACAAATGGATCCTATGTGCTTAATAAAGTATTTTTTGACATCCAAAAACTTAAAATGTCAAAAAAAATGAAACTTTTCGGGGCACGAAAGTCGAGCCCTGAAAAATGACGTCTAAAAATCAGCAACATCAGAATCTGAAAAACAATACAAATGTATCCTAAGTGCTTCATATATTATTTTTTGACATCCCAAAACTTAAAATGTAAAAAAAAATGAACCTTTTCGGGGCACGAAAATCGAGCCCTGAAAAATGACTTCTTAAAATCAGCAAAATCAGAGTCCGAAAAACAATACAAATGTCTCCTAAGTGCTTAATATATTATTTTTTGACTTCCCAAAACTTGAAATTTCAAAAAAAATGAAACTTTTCGGGGAACGAAAGTCGAGCCCTGAAAAATGACGTCAAAAATCAGCAAAATCAGAGTCCGAAAAACAATACAAATGTATCCTAAGTGCTTCATATATTATTTTTTGACATCCCAAAACTTAAAATGTAAAAAAAAATGAACCTTTTCGGTGCACGAAAATCGAGCCCTGAAAAATGACGTCTTAAAATCAGCAAAATCAGAGTCCGGAAAAACAAAACAAATGGCTCGTAAGTGCTTAATATATTATTTTTTGACTTCCCAAAACTTGAAATTTCAATAAAAATGAAACTTTTCGGGGCACGAAAATCGAGCCCTGAAAAATGAAGTCTAAAAATTAGCAAAATCAGAGTCCGAAAAACAAAACAAATGGCTCCTATGTGCTTAATATATTATTTTTGGACTTCTCAAAACTTAAAATGTCAAAAAAAATGAAACTTTTCGGGGCACGAAAGTCGAGCCCTGAAAAATGACGTCTAAAAATCAGCAACATCAGAGTCCGAAAAACAATACAAATGTATCCTAAGTGCTTCATATATTATTTTTTGACATCTCAAAACTTAAAATGTAAAAAAAAAAAGAACCTTTTCGGGGCACGAAAATCGAGCCCTGAAAAATGACGTCTTAAAATCAGCAAAATCAGAGTCCGAAAAACAAAACAAATGGCTCCTAAGTTCTTAATTTATTATATTTTGACTTCCCAAAACTTAAAATGTCAATAAAAATGAAACTTTTCTGGCCACGAAAGTCGAGCCCTGAAAAATGACGTCTAATAATCAGCAAAATCAGAATCCGAAAAACAATACAAATGTATCCTAAGTGCTGCATATATTATTTTTTGACATCCCAAAACTTAAAATGTAAAAAAAAATGAAACTTTTCGGTGCACGAAAATCGAGCCCTGTAAATGACGTCTTAAAATCAGCAAAATAAGAGTCCGAAAAACAAAACAAATAGCTCCTAAGTGCTTAATATATTATTTTTAGACTTTCCAAAATTTAAAATGTAAAAAAAAATGAAACTTTTCTGGGCACGAAAGTCGAGCCCTGAAAAATGACGTCTAAAAATCAGCAAAATCAGAGTCCGAAAAACATTACAAATGTCTCATAAGGGCTTAATATATTATTTTTTGAATTCCAAAAACTTAAAATTTCAAAAAAAATGAAACTTTTCGGGGCACGAAAATCGAGCCCTGAAAAATGAAGTCTAAAACTCAGCAAAATCAAAGTCCGAAAAACAAAACAAATTGGTCCTAAGTGCTTCATATATTATTTTTTGACTTCCCAAAACTTGAAATTTAAAAAAAAATGAAACTTTCGGGGCACGAAAATCGAGCCCTGAAAAATTACGTCTTAAAATCAGCTAAATTAGAGTCCGGAAAACAAAACAAATGGCTCCTATGTGCTTAATATATTATTTTTTGACTTCCCAAAATTTAAAATGTCAAAAAAATGAAACTTTTCGGGGCACGAAAGTCGAGCCCTGAAAAATGACGTCTAAAAATCAGCAACATCAGAGTCCGAAAAACAATACAAATGTATCCTAAGTGCTTCATATATTATTTTTTGACATCCCAAAACTTAAAATGTAAAAAAAAATGAACCTTTTCGGGGCACGAAAATCGAGCCCTCAAAAATGACGTCTTAAAATCAGCAAAATCAGAGTCCGAAAAACAAAACAAATGGCTCCTAAGTGCTTAATAGATTATTTTTTGACTTCCCAAAACTTGGAATTTATAAAAAAATTAAACTTTTCGTGGCACGAAAATCGAGACCTTAAAAATGAAGTATAAAAATCAGCAAAATCAGAGTCCGAAAAACAAAACAAATGACACCTATGTGCCTAATATATTATTTTTTGACGTCTCAAAACCTAAAATGGCAGAAAAAATGAAACTTTTAGGGGCACGAATTCGAGCCCTGAAAAATGACGTCTAAAAATCAGCAACATCAGAGTCCGAAAAACAATACAAATCTATCCTAAGTGCTTCATATATTATTTTTTGACATCCCAAAACTTAAAATGTAAAAAAAAATGAACCTTTTCGGGCACGAAAATCGAGCCCTGAAAAATGACTTCTTAAAATCAGCAAAATCAGAGTCCGAAAAACAAAACAAATGTCTCCTAAGTGTTTAATATATTATTTTTTGACTTCCCAAAACTTGACATTTCAAAAAAAATGAAACTTTTCGGGGAACGAAAGTCGAGCCCTGAAAAATGACGTCAAAAAATCAGCAAAATCATAGTCCGAAAAACAATACAAATGTATCCTAAGTGCTTCATATATTATTTTTTGACATCCCAAAACTTAAAATGTAAAAAAAAATGAACCTTTTCGGTGCACGAAAATCGAGCCCCTGAAAAATGACGTCTTAAAATCAGCAAAATCAGAGTCCGGAAAAACAAAACAAATGGCTCGTAAGTGCTTAATATATTATTTTTTGACTTCCCAAAACTTGAAATTTCAATAAAAATGAAACTTTTCGGGGCACGAAAATCGAGCCCTGAAAAATGAAGTCTAAAAATTAGCAAAATCAGACTGCCAAAAACAAAACAAATGGCTCCTATGTGCTTAATATATTATTTTTGGACTTCTCAAAACTTAAAATGTCAAAAAAAATGAAACTTTTCGGGGCACGAAAGTCGAGCCCTGAAAAATGACGTCTAAAAATCAGCAACATCAGAGTCCGAAAAACAATACAAATGTATCCTAAGTACTTCATATATTATTTTTAGACATCCCAAAACTTAAAATGTAAAAAAAAAAGAACCTTTTCGGGGCACGAAAATCGAGCCCTGAAAAATGACGTCTTAAAATCAGCAAAATCAGAGTCCGAAAAACAAAACAAATGGCTCCTAAGTTCTTAATTTATTATATTTTGACTTCCCAAAACTTAAAATGTCAAAAAAAATGAAACTTTTCTGGGCACGAAAGTCAAGCCCTGAAAATTGACGTCTAATAATCAGCAAAATCAGAATCCGAAAAACAATACAAATGTATCCTAAGTGCTGCATATATTATTTTTTGACATCCCAAAACTTAAAATGTAAAAAAAAATTAAACTTTTCGGGGCACGAAAATCGAGCCCTGTAAATGACGTCTTAAAATCAGCAAAATAAGAGTCCGAAAAACAAAGGAAATAGCTCCTAAGTGCTTAATATATTATTTTTTGACTTTCCAAAATTTAAAATGTAAAAAAAAATGAAACTTTTCTGGGCACGAAAGTCGAGCCCTGAAAAATGACGTCTAAAAATCAGCAAAATCAGAGTCCGAAAAACAATACAAATGTCTCATAAGGGCTTAATATATTATTTTTTGAATTCCAAAAACTTAAAATTTCAAAAAAAATGAAACTTTTCGGGGCACGAAAATCGAGCCCTGAAAAATGAAGTCTAAAACTCAGCAAAATCAAAGTCCGAAAAACAAAACAAATTGGTCCTAAGTGCTTCATATATTATTTTTTGACTTCCCAAAACTTGAAATCTAAAAAAAAATGAAACTTGCGGGTCAAGAAAATCGAGCCCTGAAAAATGACGTCTTAAAATCAGCTAAATCAGAGTCCGAAAAACAAAACAAATGGCTCATATGTGCTTAATATATTATTTTTTGACTTCCCAAAACTTAAAATATCAAAAAAAATGAAACTTTTCGGGGAGCGAAAGTCGAGCCCTGAAAAATGACGTCTAAAAATCAGCAAAATCAGAGTCCGAAAAACAATACAAATGTATCCTAAGTGCTTCATATATTATTTTTTGACATCCCAAAACTTAAAATGTAAAAAAAAATGAACCTTTTCGGTGCACGAAAATCGAGCCCTGAAAAATGACGTCTTAAAATCAGCAAAATCAGAGTCCGAAAAACAAAACAAATGGCACCTAAGTGCTTAATATATTATTTTTTGACTTCCCAAAACTAGAAATTTCAATAAAAATGAAACTTTTCGGGGCACGAAAATCGAGCCCTGAAAAATGAAGTCTAAAAATTAGCAAAATCAGAGTCCGAAAAATAAAACAAATGGTTCCTATGTGCTTAATATATTATTTTTGGACTTCCCAAAACTTAAAATGTAAAAAAAAAGAAACTTTTCGGGGCGAGAAAGTCGAGCCATGAAAAATGACGTGTAAAAAGCAGCAACATCAGAGTCTGAAAAACAATACAAATGTATCCTAAGTGCTTCATATATTATTTTTTGACATCCCAAAACTTAAAATGTAAAAAAAAAAGAACCTTTTCGGGGCACGAAAATCGAGCCCTGAAAAATGACGTCTTAAAATCAGCAAAATCAGAGTCCTAAAAACAAAACAAATGGCTCCTAAGTTCTTAATTTATTATATTTTGACTTCCCAAAACTTAAAATGTCAAAAAAAATGAAACTTTTCTGGGCACGAAAGTCAAGCCCTGAAAAATGACGTCTAATAATCATCAAAATTAGAATCCGAAAAACAATACAAATGTATCCTAAGTGCTGCATATATTATTTTTTGACATCCCAAAACTTAAAATGTAAAAAAAAATGAAACTTTTCGGGGCACGAAAATCGAGCCCTGTAAATGACGTCTTAAAATCAGCAAAATAAGAGTCCGAAAAATAAAACAAATAGCTCCTATGTGCTTAATATATTATTTTTTGACATTCCAAAATTTAAAATGTCAAAAAAAATGAAACTTTTCTGGGCACGAAAGTCGAGCACTGAAAAATGACGTCTAAAAATCAGCAAAATCAGAGTCCGAAAAACAATACAAATGTCTCATAAGGGCTTAATATATTATTTTTTGAATTCCAAAAACTTAAAATTTCAAAAAAAATAAAACTTTTAGGGGCACGAAAATCGAGCATTGAAAAATGACGTCTTAAAATCAGCTAAATCAGAGTCCGCAAAAGAAAACAAATGGCTCATATGAGCTTAATATATTATTTTTTGACTTCCCAAAACTTAAAATGTCAAAAAAATGAAACTTTTCGGGGCACGAAAGTCGAGCCCTGAAAAATGACGTCTAAAAATCAGCAACATCAGAGTCCGAAAAACAATACAAATGTATCCTAAGTGCTTCATATATTATTTTTTGACATCCCAAAACTTAAAATGTAAAAAAAAATGAACCTTTTCGGGGCACGAAAATCGAGCCCTCAAAAATGACGTCTTAAAATCAGCAAAATCAGAGTCCGAAAAACAAAACAAATGGCTCCTAAGTGCTTAATAGATTATTTTTTGACTTCCCAAAACTTGGAATTTATAAAAAAATTAAACTTTTCGTGGGACGAAAATCGGGCCCTGAGAAATGAAGTATAAAAATCAGCAAAATCAGAGTCCGAAAAACAAAACAAAGGGCTCCTATGTGCTGAATATATGATTTTTTGAATTCCCAAAACTTAAAATGTCAAAAAAAATGAAACTTTTAGGGGCACGAATTCGAGCCCTGAAAAATGACGTCTAAAAATCAGCAACATCAGAGTCCGAAAAACAATACAAATATATCCTAAGTGCTTCATATATTATTTTTTGACATCCCAAAACTTAAAATGTAAAAAAAAATGAACCTTTTCGGGCACGAAAATCGAGCCCTGAAAAATGACTTCTTAAAATCAGCAAAATCAGAGTCCGAAAAACAAAACAAATGTCTCCTAAGTGATTAATATATTATTTTTTGACTTCCCAAAACTTGACATATCAAAAAAAATGAAACTTTTCGGGGAACGAAAGTCGAGCCCTGAAAAATGACGTCAAAAAATCAGCAAAATCATAGTCCGAAAAACAATACAAATGTATCCTAAGTGCTTCATATATTATTTTTTGACATCCCAAAACTTAAAATGTAAAAAAAATGAACCTTTTCGGTGCACGAAAATCGAGCCCCTGAAAAATGACGTCTTAAAATCAGCAAAATCAGAGTCCGGAAAAACAAAACAAATGGCCCGTAAGTGCTTAATATATTATTTTTTGACTTCCCAAAACTTGAAATTTCAATAAAAATGAAACTTTTCGGGGCACGAAAATCGAGCCCTGAAAAATGAAGTCTAAAAATTAGCAAAATCAGAGTCCGAAAAACAAAACAAATGGCTCCTATGTGCTTAATATATTATTTTTGGACTTCTCAAAACTTAAAATGTCAAAAAAAATGAAACTTTTCGGGGCACGAAAGTCGAGCCCTGAAAAATGACGTCTAAAAATCAGCAACATCAGAGTCCGAAAAACAATACAAATGTATCCTAAGTACTTCATATATTATTTTTAGACATCCCAAAACTTAAAATGTAAAAAAAAAAGAACCTTTTCGGGGCACGAAAATCGAGCCCTGAAAAATGACGTCCCAAAATCAGCAAAACCAGACCCCGAAACACACAACAAATGCGTCCTACGTTCTTAATTTATTAAATTTTGCCTTCCCAAAACTTAAAATGTCAAAAAAAATGAAACTTTTCTGGGCACGAAAGTCAAGCCCTGAAAATTGACGTCTAATAATAAGCAAAATCAGAATCCGAAAAACAATACAAATGTATCCTAAGTGCTGCATATATTATTTTTTGACATCCCAAAACTTAAAATGTAAAAAAAAATTAAACTTTTCGGGGCACGAAAATCGAGCCCTGTAAATGACGTCTTAAAATCAGCAAAATAAGAGTCCGAAAAACAAAACAAATAGCTCCTAAGTGCTTAATATATTATTTTTTGACTTTCCAAAATTTAAAATCCAAAAAAAAATGAACCTTTTCTGCGCACGAAAGTAGAGCCCTGAAAAATGACGTCTAAAAATCAGCAAAAAAAGAGTCCGAAAAACAACACAAATGTCTCATAACGCCCTAATACACCATTTTTTGAATTCCAAAAACCTAAAATTTCAAAAAAAAACGAAACTTTCCGGGGCCCCAAAATCGACCCCTGAAAAATGAAGTCTAAAACTCAGCAAAATCAAAGTCCGAAAAACAACACAAATTTGTCCTACGTGCTTCAAATATCATTTTCTGACCTCCCAAAACTTGAAATTTAAAAAAAAATGAAACTGTGCGGGGATCGAAAATCGAGCCCTGAAAAATGACGTCTTAAAATCAGCTAAATCAGAGTCCGAAAAACAAAACAAATGGCTCATATGTGCTTAATATATTATTTTTTGACTTCCCAAAACTTAAAATATCAAAAAAAATGAAACTTTTCGGGGAGCGAAAGTCGAGCCCTGAAAAATGACGTCTAAAAATCAGCAAAATCAGAGTCCGAAAAACAATACAAATGTATCCTAAGTGCTTCATATATTATTTTTTGACATCCCAAAACTTAAAATGCAAAAAAAAATGAACCTTTTCGGTGCACGAAAATCGAGCCCTGAAAAATGACGTCTTAAAATCAGCAACATCAGAGTCCGAAAAACAAAACAAATGGCTCCTAAGTGCTTAATATATTATTTTTTGACTTCCCAAAACTAGAAATTTCAATAAAAATGAAACTTTTCGGGGCACGAAAATCGAGCCCTGAAAAATGAAGTCTAAAAATTAGCAAAATCAGAGTCCGAAAAACAAAACAAATGGCTCCTATGTGCTTAATATATTATTTTTGGACTTCCCAAAACTTAAAATGTCAAAAAAAAATGAAACTTTTCGGGGCACGAAAGTTGAGCCCTGAAAAATGACGTCTAAAAATCAGCAACATCAGAGTCCGAAAAACAATACAAATATATCCTAAGCGCTTCATATATTATTTTTTGACAACCCAAAACTTCAAATGAAAAAAAAAAAGAACCTTTTCGGGGCACGAAAATCGAGCCCTGAAAAATGACGTCTTAAAATCAGCAAAATCAGAGTCCTAAAAACAAAACAAATGGCTCCTAAGTTCTTAATTTATTATATTTTGACTTCCCAAAACTAAAAAGGACAAAAAAAATGAAACTTTTCGGGGCACGAAAGTCAAGCCCTGAAAAATGACGTCTAATAATCATCAAAATTAGAATCCGAAAAACAATACAAATGTATCCTAAGTGCTGCATATATTATTTTTTGACATCCCAAAACTTAAAATGTAAAAAAAAATGAAACTTTTCGGGGCACGAAAATCGAGCCCTGTAAATGACGTCTTAAAATCAGCAAAATAAGAGTCCGAAAAATAAAACAAATAGCTCCTATGTGCTTAATATATTATTTTTTGACATTCCAAAATTTAAAATGTCAAAAAAAATGAAACTTTTCTGGGCACGAAAGTCGAGCACTGAAAAATGACGTCTAAAAATCAGCAAAATCAGAGTCCGAAAAACAATACAAATGTCTCATAAGGGCTTAATATATTATTTTTTGAATTCCAAAAACTTAAAATTTCAAAAAAAATAAAACTTTTAGGGGCACGAAAATCGAGCATTGAAAAATGACGTCTTAAAATCAGCTAAATCAGAGTCCGCAAAAGAAAACAAATGGCTCATATGAGCTTAATATATTATTTTTTGACTTCCCAAAACTTAAAATATCAAAAAAAATGAAACTTTTCGGGGAACGAAAGTCGAGCCCTGAAAAATGACGTCTAAAAATCAGCAAAATCATAGTCCGAAAAACAATACAAATGTATCCTAAGTGCTTCATATATTATTTTTTGACATCCCAAAACTTAAAATGTAAAAAAAAATGAACCTTTTCGGTGCACGAAAATCGAGCCCTGAAAAATGACGTCTTAAAATCAGCAAAATCAGAGTCCGAAAAACAAAACAAATGGCTCCTAAGTGCTTAATATATTATTTTTTGACTTACCAAAACTTGAAATTTCAATAAAAATGAAACTTTTCGGGGCACGAAAATTGAGCCCTGAAAAATGAAGTCTAAAAAAAAGCAAAAACAGAATCCAAAAAACAAAACAAATGGCTCCTAGGTGGTTAATATATTATTTTTGAACTTCCCAAAACTAAAAATGTAAAAAAAAAATGAAACTTTTCGGGGCACGAAAGTCGAGCCCTGAAAAATGAAGTCTAAAAATTAGCAAAATCAGAGTCCGAAAAACAAAACAAATGGCTCCTATGTGCTTAATATATTATTTTTGGACTTCCCAAAACTTAAAATGTAAAAAAAATGAAACTTTTCGGGGCACGAAAATCGAGCCCTGTAAATGACGGCTTAAAATCAGCAAAATCAGAGTCCGAAAAATAAAACAAATAGCTCCTAAGTGCTTAATATATTATTTTTTGACTTTCCAAAATTTAAAATGTCAAAAAAAATGAAACTTTTCTAGGCACGAAAGTCGAGCCCTTAAAAATGACGTCTAAAAATCAGCAACATCAGAGTCCCAAAAACAATACAAATGTATCCTAAGTGCTTCATATATTATTTTTTTACATCCGAAAACTTAAAATGTAAAAAAAAAAGAACCTTTTCGGGGCACGAAAATCGAGCCCTGAAAAATGACGTCTTAAAATCAGCAAAATCAGAGTCCGAAAAACAAAACAAATGGCTCCTAAGTTCTTAATTTATTATATTTTGACTTCCCAAAACTTAAAATGTCAAAAAAAATGAAACTTTTCTGGGCACGAAAGTCAAGCCCTGAAAATTGACGTCTAATAATCAGCAAAATCAGAATCCGAAAAACAATACAAATGTATCCTAAGTGCTGCATATATTATTTTTTGACATCCCAAAACTTAAAATGTAAAAAAAAATTAAACTTTTCGGGGCACGAAAATCGAGCCCTGTAAATGACGTCTTAAAATCAGCAAAATAAGAGTCCGAAAAACAAAACAAATAGCTCCTAAGTGCTTAATATATTATTTTTTGACTTTCCAAAATTTAAAATGTAAAAAAAAATGAAACTTTTCTGGGCACGATAGTCGAGCCCTGAAAAATGACGTCTAAAAATCAGCAAAATCAGAGTCCGAAAAACAATACAAATGTCTCATAAGGGCTTAATATATTATTTTTTGAATTCCAAAAACTTAAAATTTCAAAAAAAATGAAACTTTTCGGGGCACGAAAATAGAGCCCTGAAAAATGAAGTCTAAAAATCAGCAAAATCAAAGTCCGAAAAACAAAACAAATTGGTCCTAAGTGCTTCATATATTATTTTTTGACTTCCCAAAACTTGAAATTTAAAAAAAAATGAAACTTGCGGGGCAAGAAAATCGAGCCCTGAAAAATGACGTCTTAAAATCAGCTAAATCAGAGTCCGAAAAACAAAACAAATGGCTCATATGTGCTTAATATATTATTTTTTGACTTCCCAAAACTTAAAATATCAAAAAAAATGAAACTTTTCGGGGAGCGAAAGTCGAGCCCTGAAAAATGACGTCTAAAAATCAGCAACATCAGACTCCGAAAAACAACACAAATGTATCCTAAGTGCTACATATATCATTTTTTGACACCCCAAAACTTAAAATGTAAAAAAAAATGAACCTTTTCGGTGAACGAAAATCGAGCCCTGAAAAATGACGTCTTAAAATCAGCAAAATCAGAGTCCGAAAAACAAAACAAATGGCTCCTAAGTGCTTAATATATTATTTTTTGACTTCCCAAAACTAGAAATTTCAATAAAAATGAAACTTTTCGGGGCACGAAAATCGAGCCCTGAAAAATGAAGTCTAAAAATTAGCAAAATCAGAGTCCGAAAAACAAAACAAATGGCTCCTATGTGCTTAATATATTATTTTTGGACTTCCCAAAACTTAAAATGTCAAAAAAAAATGAAACTTTTCGGGGCACGAAAGTCGAGCCCTGAAAAATGACGTTTAAAAATCAGCAACATCAGAGTCCGAAAAACAATACAAATGTATCCTAAGTGCTTCATATATTATTTTTTGACATCCCAAAACTTAAAATGTAAAAAAAAAAGAACCTTTTCGGGGCACGAAAATCGAGCCCTGAAAAATGACGTCTTAAAATCAGCAAAATCAGAGTCCTAAAAACAAAACAAATGGCTCCTAAGTTCTTAATTTATTATATTTTGACTTCCCAAAACTTAAAATGTCAAAAAAAATGAAACTTTTCTGGGCACGAAAGTCAAGCCCTGAAAAATGACGTCTAATAATCATCAAAATTAGAATCCGAAAAACAATACAAATGTATCCTAAGTGCTGCATATATTATTTTTTGACATCCCAAAACTTAAAATGTAAAAAAAAATGAAACTTTTCGGGGCACGAAAATCGAGCCCTGTAAATGACGTCTTAAAATCAGCAAAATAAGAGTCCGAAAAATAAAACAAATAGCTCCTATGTGCTTAATATATTATTTTTTGACATTCCAAAATTTAAAATGTCAAAAAAAATGAAACTTTTCTGGGCACGAAAGTCGAGCACTGAAAAATGACGTCTAAAAATCAGCAAAATCAGAGTCCGAAAAACAATACAAATGTCTCATAAGGGCTTAATATATTATTTTTTGAATTCCAAAAACTTAAAATTTCAAAAAAAATAAAACTTTTAGGGGCACGAAAATCGAGCATTGAAAAATGACGTCTTAAAATCAGCTAAATCAGAGTCCGCAAAAGAAAACAAATGGCTCATATGAGCTTAATATATTATTTTTGACTTCCCAAAACTTAAAATATCAAAAAAAATGAAACTTTTCGGGGAACGAAAGTCGAGCCCTGAAAAATGACGTCTAAAAATCAGCAAAATCATAGTCCGAAAAACAATACAAATGTATCCTAAGTGCTTCATATATTATTTTTTGACATCCCAAAACTTAAAATGTAAAAAAAAATGAACCTTTTCGGTGCACGAAAATCGAGCCCTGAAAAATGACGTCTTAAAATCAGCAAAATCAGAGTCCGAAAAACAAAACAAATGGCTCCTAAGTGCTTAATATATTATTTTTTGACTTACCAAAACTTGAAATTTCAATAAAAATGAAACTTTTCGGGGCACGAAAATCGAGCCCTGAAAAATGAAGTCTAAAAATTAGCAAAATCAGAGTCCGAAAAATAAAACCAATGGCTCCTATGTGCTTAATATATTATTTTTGGACTTCCCAAAACTTAAAATGTAAAAAAAAAATGAAACTTTTCGGGGCACGAAAGTCGAGCCCTGAAAAATGAAGTCTAAAAATTAGCAAAATCAGAGTCCGAAAAACAAAACAAATGGCTCCTATGTGCTTAATATATTATTTTTGGACTTCCCAAAACTTAAAATGTAAAAAAAAATGAAACTTTTCGGGGCACGAAAATCGAGCCCTGTAAATGACGTCTTAAAATCAGCAAAATCAGAGTCCGAAAAATAAAACAAATAGCTCCTAAGTGCTTAATATATTATTTTTTGACTTTCCAAAATTTAAAATGTCAAAAAAAATGAAACTTTTCTAGGCACGAAAGTCGTGCACTGAAAAATGACGTCTAAAAATCAGCAAAATCAGAGTCCGAAAAACAATACAAATGTCTCATAAGGGCTTAATATATTATTTTTTGAATTCCAAAAACTTAAAATTTCAAAAAAAATGAAACTTTTCGGGGCACGAAAATCGAGCCCTGAAAAATGACGTCTTAAAATCAGCTATATTAGAGTCCGAAAAACAAAACAAATGGCTCCTATGTGCTTAATATATTATTTTTTGACTTCCCAAAACTTAAAATGTCAAAAAATTGAAACTTTTCGGGGCACGAAAGTCGAGCCCTGAAAAATGACGTCTAAAAATCAGCAACATCAGAGTCCGAAAAACAATACAAATGTATTCTAAGTGCTTCATATATTATTTTTTGACATCCCAAACTTAAAATGTAAAAAAAAATGAACCTTTTCGGGGCACGAAAATCAAGCCCTCAAAAATGACGTCTTAAAATCAGCAAAATCATAGTCCGAAAAACAAAAGAAATGGCTCCTAAGTGCTTAATATATTATTTTTTGACTTCCCAAAACATAAAATGTCAAAAAAATGAAACTTTTCGGGGCACGAAAGTCGAGCCCTGAAAAATGACGTTTAAAAATCAGCAACATCAGAGTCCGAAAAACAATACAATTGTATCCTAAGTGCTTCATATATTATTTTTTGACATCCCAAACTTAAAATGTAAAAAAAAATGAACCTTTTCGGGGCACGAAAATCGAGCCCTGAAAAATGACGTCTTAAAATCAGCAAAATCAGAGTCCGAAAAACAAAACAAATGGCTCCTAAGTGCTTAATATATTATTTTTTGACTTCCCAAAACTTAAAATGTCAAAAAAAATGAAACTTTTCGGGGCACGAAAGTCGAGCCCTGAAAAATGACGTCTAAAAATCAGCAACATCAGAGTCCGAAAAACAATACAAATGTATCCTAAGTGCTTCATATATTATTTTTTGATATCCCAAAACTTAAAATGTAAAAAAAAAGAACCTTTTCGGGGCACGAAAATCGAGCCCTGAAAAATGACGTCTTAAAATCAGCAAAATCAGAGTCCGAAAAACAAAACAAATGGCTCCTAAGTTCTTAATTTATTATATTTTGACTTCCCAAAACTTAAAATGTCAAAAAAATGAAACTTTTCTGGGCACGAAAGTCAAACCCTGAAAAATGACGTCTAATAATCAGCAAAATCAGAATCCGAAAAACAATACAAATGTATCCTAAGTGCTGCATATATTATTTTTTGACATCCCAAAACTTAAAATGTAAAAAAAAATGAAACTTTTCGGGGCACGAAAATCGAGCCCTGTAAATGACGTCTTAAAATCAGCAAAATAAGAGTCCGAAAAACAAAACAAATAGCTCCTAAGTGCTTAATATATTATTTTTTGACTTTCCAAAATTTAAAATGTAAAAAAAAATGAAACTTTTCTGGGCACGAAAGTCGAGCCCTGAAAAATGACGTCTAAAAATCAGCAAAATCAGAGTCCGAAAAACAATACAAATGTCTCATAAGGGCTTAATATATTATTTTTTGAATTCCAAAAACTTAAAATTTCAAAAAAAATGAAACTTTTCGGGGCACGAAGATCGAGCCCTGAAAAATGAAGTCTAAAACTCAGCAAAATCAAAGTCCGAAAAACAAAACAAATTGGTCCTAAGTGCTTCATATATTATTTTTCGACTGCCCAAAACGTGTATATTAAAAAAAAAGAAACCTTTCGGGGCACGAAAATCGAGCCCTGAAAAATTACGTCTTAAAATCAGCTAAATTAGAGTCCGAAAAACAAAACAAATGGCTCCTATGTGCTTAATATATTATTTTTTGACTTCCCAAAACTTAAAATGTCAAAAAAATGAAACTTTTCGGGGCACGAAAGTCGAGCCCTGAAAAATGACGTCTAAAAATCAGCAACATCAGAGTCCGAAAAACAATACAAATGTATCCTAAGTGCTTCATATATTATTTTTTGACATCCCAAAACTTAAAATGTAAAAAAAAATGAACCTTTTCGGAGCACGAAAATCGAGCCCTCAAAAATGACGTCTTAAAATCAGCAAAATCAGAGTCCGAAAAACAAAACAAATGGCTCCTAAGTGCTTAATTGATTATTTTTTGATTTCCCAAAACTTGAAATTTAAAAAAAAATGAAACTTTTCGTGGCACGAAAATCGAGACCTTAAAAATGAAGTCTAAAAATCAGCAAAATCAGAGTCCGAAAAACAAAACAAATGGCTCCTATGTGCTTAATATATTATTTTTTGACTTCCCAAAACTTAAAATGTCAAAAAAAATGAAACTTTTCGGGGCACGAAAGTCGAGCCCTGAAAAATGACGTCTAAAAATCAGCAACATCAGAGTCCGAAAAACAATACAAATGTATCCTAAGTGCTTCATATATTATTTTTTGACATCCCAAAACTTAAAATGTAAAAAAAAATGAACCTTTTCGGGGCACGAAAATCGAGCCCTGAAAAATGACGTCTTAAAATCAGCAAAATCAGAGTCCGGAAAACCAAACAAATGTCTCCTAAGTGCTTAATATATTATTTTTTGACTTCCCAAAACTTGAAATTTCAAAAAAAATGAAACTTTTCGGGGAACGAAAGTCAAGCCCTAAAAAATACCGTCTAAAAATCAGCAAAACCATAGTCCGAAAAACAATACAAATGTATCCTAAGTGCTTCATATATTATTTTTTGACATCCCAAAACTTAAAATGTAAAAAAAAATGAACCTTTTCTGTGCACGAAAATCGAGCCCTGAAAAATGACGTCTTAAAATCAGCAAAATCAGAGTCCGGAAAAACAAAACAAATGGCTCGTAAGTGCTTAATATATTATTTTTTGACTTCCCAAAACTTGAAATTTCAATAAAAATGAAACTTTTCGGGGCACGAAAATCCAGCCCGGAAAAATGAAGTCTAAAAATTAGCAAAACCAGAGTCCGAAAAACAAAACACATGGCTCCTATTTGCTTAATGTATTATTTTTGGACTTCTCAAAACATAAAACGTAAAAAAAAATGAAACTTTTCGGGGCACGAAAGTCGAGCCCTGAAAAATGACGTCTAAAAATCAGCAACATCAGAGTCCGAAAAACAATACAAATGTATCCTAAGTGCTTCATATATTATTTTTTGACGTCTCAAAACTTAAAATGTAAAAAAAAAAGAACCTTTTCGGGGCACGAAAATCGAGCCCTGAAAAATGACGTCTTAAAATCAGCAAAATCAGAGTCCGAAAAACAAAACAAATGGCTCCTAAGTTCTTAATTTATTATTTTTTGACTTCCCAAAACTTAAAATGTCAAAAAAAATGAAACTTTTCTGGGCACGAAAGTCCAGCCCTGAAAAATGACGTCTAATAATCAGCAAAATCAGAATCCGAAAAACAATACAAATGTATCCTAAGTGCTGCATATATTATTTTTTGACATCCCAAAACTTAAAATGTAAAAAAAAATGAAACTTTTCGGTGCACGAAAATCGAGCCCTGTAAATGACGTCTTAAAATCAGCAAAATAAGAGTCCGAAAAACAAAACAAATAGCTCCTAAGTGCTTAGTATATTATTTTTTGACTTTCCAAAATTCAAAATGTAAAAAAATATGAAACTTTTCTGGGCACGAAAGTCGAGCGCTGAAAAAAGACGTCTAAAAATCAGCAAAACCAGAGTCCGAAAAACATTACAAATGTCTCATAAGGGCTTAATATATTATTTTTTGAATTCCAAAAACTTAAAATTTCAAAAAAAATGAAACTTTTCGGGGCACGAAAATCGGGCCCTGAAAAATGAAGTCTAAAACTCAGCAAAATCAAAGTCCGAAAAACAAAACAAATTGGTCCTAAGTGCTTCATATATTATTTTTTGACTTCCCAAAACTTGAAATTTAAAAAAAAATGAAACTTTCGGGGCACGAAAATCGAGCCCTGAAAAATTACGTCTTAAAATCAGCTAAATTAGAGTCCGGAAAACAAAACAAATGGCTCCTATGTGCTTAATATATTATTTTTTGACTTCCCAAAACTTAAAATGTCAAAAAAATGAAACTTTTCGGGGCACGAAAGTCGAGCCCTGAAAAATGACGTCTAAAAATCAGCAACATCAGAGTCCGAAAAACAATACAAATGTATCCTAAGTGCTTCATATATTATTTTTTGACATCGCAAAACTTAAAATGTAAAAAAAAATGAACCTTTTCGGGGCACGAAAATCGAGCCCTCAAAAATGACGTCTTAAAATCAGCAAAATCAGAGTCCGAAAAACAAAACAAATGGCTCCTAAGTGCTTAATAGATTATTTTTTGACTTCCCAAAACTAGAAATTTAAAAAAAAATTAAACTTTTCGTGGCACGAAAATCGAGACCTTAAAAATGAAGTATAAAAATCAGCAAAATCAGAGTCCGAAAAACAAAACAAATGGCTCCTATGTGCTTAATATATTATTTTTGGACTTCTCAAAACTTAAAATGTCAAAAAAAATGAAACTTTTAGGGGCACGAATTCGAGCCCTGAAAAATGACGTCTAAAAATCAGCAACATCAGAGTCCGAAAAACAATACAAATATATCCTAAGTGCTTCATATATTATTTTTTGACATCCCAAAACTTAAAATGTAAAAAAAAATGAACCTTTTCGGGCACGAAAATCGAGCCCTGAAAAATGACTTCTTAAAATCAGCAAAATCAGAGTCCGAAAAACAAAACAAATGGCTCCTAAGTGCTTAATATATTATTTTTTGACTTCCCAAAACTTGAAATTTCAAAAAAAATGAAACTTTTCGGGTCACGAAAATCGACCCTGAAAAATGAAGTCTAAAAATCAGCAAAATCAGAGTCCGAAAAACAAAACAAGTGGCTCCTATGTGCTTAATATATTATTTTTTGACTTCCCCAAAACTTAAAATGTAAAAAAAAATGAAACTTTTCGGGGCACGAAAGTCGAGCCCTGAAAAATGACGTCTACAAGTCAGCAAAATCAGAGTCCGAAAATCAATACAAATGTCTCCTATGTGCTTAATATATTATTTTTTGAATTCCAAAAACTTAAAATTTCAAAAAAAATGAAACTTTTCGGGGCACGAAAGTCGAGCCCTGAAAAATGACGTCAAAAAATCGGCAAAACCAGGGGCCGAAAACCAATACGATTGTATCCTGAGTGTTGCGTATATTAGTTTTTGTCTTCCCAAAACTTAAAATGTAAAAAAAAATGAAACTTTTCGGGGCACGAAAGTCGAGCCCTGTAAAATGACGTCTTAGAATCGGCGACATCAGGGTCCGAAAAACAAGACAAATGGCTCCTAAGTGCTTAATATATTATTTTTTGACTTCCCAAAACTTGAAATTTAAAAAAAAATGAAAATTTTCGTGGCACGAAAATCGAGCCCTTAAAAACGAAGTCTAAAAATCAGCAAAATCAGAGTCCGAAAAACAAAACAAATGGCCCCTATGTGCTTAATATATTATTTTTTGACTTCCTAAAACTTAAAATGTCAAAAAAAATGAAACTTTTCGGGGCACGAAAGTCGAGCCCTGAAAAATGACGTCTAAAAATCAGCAAAATCAGAGTCCGAAAAACAATACAAATGTCTCATAAGGGCTTAATATATTATTTTTTGAATTCCAAAAACTTAAAATTTAAAAAAAAATGAAACTTTTCGGGGGAAAGAAAATCGAGCCCAGAAAAATGAAGTCTAAAAAACAGCAAAATCAAAGTCCGAAAACCAAAACAAATTGGTCCTAAGTGCTTCACATATTATTTTTTGACTTCCAAAAACTTGAAATTTAAAAAAAATAAAACTTTCGGGGGGACGAAAATCTAGCCCTTAAAAATGACGTCTTTAAATCAGCTAAATTATAGTCCGAAAAACAAAACAAATGGCTCATATTTGCTTAATATATTATTTTTTGACTTCCCAAAACTTAAAATGTCAAAAAAAATGAAACTTTTCGGGGCACGAAAGTCGAGCCCTGAAAAATGACGTCTAAAAATCAGCAACATCAGAGTCCGAAAAACAATACAAATGTATCCTAAGTGCTTCATATATTATTTTTTGACATCCCAAAACTTAAAATGTAAAAAAAAATGAACCTTTTCGGGGCACGAAAATCGAGCCCTGAAAAATGACGTCTTAAAATCAGCAAAATCAGAGTCCGAAAAACAAAACAAATGGATCATAAGTGCTTAATATATTTTTTTTTGACTTCCCAAAACTTGAAATTTCAAAAAAAATGAAACTTTTCGGGGCACGAAAATCGAGCCCTTAAAAATGAAGTCTAAAAATCAGCAAAATCAGAGTCCGATAAACAAAACAAATGGCTCCTATGTGCTTAATATATTATTTATTGACTTCCCAAAACTTAAAATGTCAAAAAAATGAAACTTTTCGGATGCTCGCCTATATTCCTGGTCGACAACACTGAAGGATGCTCGAAGACCATAGAATAGGGTAAAGTAGTTGTATTAGGTTGTTATTTGTAAAGATAACTTTGTAATTTGTTCGATGAAACTCAATAAAGTTGTAGCCTTTGCATTTCATTGATCTTTTGTATCTTGCTCGGAAATAATAAGAACCTTTTGTTTCAGATCAAATACTTGCAATCTTTCCTTCTTTTCCATCGTCTTATTATTAGTTTTCTT
>JAYDYQ010000968.1:0-11657 GCA_034814905.1 Penstemon davidsonii | reverse complement strand
AATTAACCCTTTTTTATATAAGAACTGAACCATAAAAAATCAGCCTACTATATCCATACAAAATCCTGTATTTCACAGCATAAAAAAAGTGCTCACCATATTTGCATGATGCAGCTCAAGGTGTAAGCATTGGGCCAGAGTAAATAACAATCTACATCTTTTATAACCCACATGTAAAAGTCACATATCTGCAGTAGTTAACCATGTAAAGGAAAGAACTAAGGGAAAAAAAAAAACTCAAAAGTGTCGAGAAAAATTGAGCATCCTCAAGGAAGTATCTAATCTAATTACCTGGTGATGTAGATATCTAAATTTGGTTCGGATTAAAGATTCCGAACTGCTATATCAAACACAAATGAGCATCCTCAGGGAAGGCACTATGATGCTTAAGACAGTGAATTGTACTTAGAGCATATACCACCAGAGAGTGTATTAGGTTAAGAATGTACCTTTTATGATATACATTATGAGGGACTAGTGAGCCTTGAATCGATTTTGGACTCTTTCCTCATTGTAGCTGATTTTCAGGGATCTTCTTGCCATGAAACGTGGATTCTGCCGTTATTATTTTCAATTTCCACCTATCTTGATTCACATGATGCACTATTAGCTGGAATATGAGTTTGCTTTACATCCAAAACTGTGTCCTAACTTGAATTTGAAGTTAGTCGAAGCACATTATATAAGCTTCATGCATGCCTGCTTCCAAGTTACAAAATCAAGGAGGAAAAGAAAGAAAAAAGACAATTCTTCGAAAGAACAACCAATACAGAACCAAAAAGTTGAGATAAAGAAATGGCAAGAAAGTGAAGATGAGGAGGTAAACATGCAGTAAATTGTGTGCATTAATGCTCTAGTATATGAATATCACGTTGTCTCTTCAAAATTGTGATTGTGAACAAAGGCTCACAACAGGTAACAGCAGATGTTCCTACTTGCTAATTTTACATGACTAGAATCGATACAAAACTGAAAAACTAACAGCAAAATTTTATCTGGTCCAGTAATAAAGTAATACTTGTCATCTCTGAGACTTGGTAACAAATTTCGATTGCCTGTCCTCCAAATCCATTGCTAAATCAGACCTTCCATTTGTCCTAAACTGCTTCACGATTTTGACGTAAATGCTAAAATTTGGCTTTAGATTCTTCTCCATCATTTCAGCAAGAGTGTGCCCAGCACTCATTATATCACCTTTTTCCCTATAAAGGTTTGCCATTAAGCTGTACAATTCATTGCTCGAGGCCTTCTAGATGATACTCGAATTAGTCACATATTCATGTGCTTCTTTATATTTTTCAGCAGCAAACAAACTCTTGACAATGGAAGCATGAGTTAGTAATCGAGGTTCAATACCTTGAGACAACATTTGACAAAGAAGCAGGTGCACATCGTTCATACTGCCTAATCTACATAGATAATTGATAAGAATTTCATAGGTTATTGCATCTGGAAGTATACTATTTTCTTTCTGATTATACCACGTGCATCTTCTATAAGACCTCTCTTGCACTTTTCACGAAGCAAAAGCCAATAATATGATTCTTTTCTTTCTGTGATTTTGATGACGTACCCCGCCATGTCAAATAAGTCCAACTTAGAGAACATCTCGATCAATGCACAAACACTGGAATCGCGAAATGAACCTCCGACTCTGTTCAACAAATCCACCACTCTTTTAGTGGATTCTTCTAGTGAAGAATTGGTCGAATGTAAAGCAGTTAAAAATCCAAAGGCTTCATACGTGAGGCAAATGGGGCCTTTCAATCTTCAGAAGACATAAACCAGTGCTATGATTAATAATGATAAATAGCTTGAGTCTTGTCTATGTTCATATGGGGCCTTTCAATCTTCAGAAGAAACAAATTTGTATGATAGTAAGAGTGCAGGAGAAAATGTCAGATTTCTGTGAGCATGTAATGAATATTGATGAAACAGTTACATTCAGCCAGCTCCTTGATGAAAGCGATTACATATTACAGTGAAAAGAAAAATGAACAATAGTTCATTGCACGAACGCATGAAATGATACAGGTTATCTTACCCTGAATAACCGCCACCATGTAGGCAGAAAACAACAGGACCCTCAGTTCCAGCCTTATAAATGTGAAAAACCTGAAATGAGAAAGCATATACAAAGGGAAGTTTTTAGGCTTGAAAATAAAAAGAACATTCAATAATAAATCAACTAAACGCCACTAACATTATTTGAATCAGGGATGCAAACATCATCTTCTTGGTCAAAGTAACCCAACCAATCTAAAGGTGCATATTTTTCTGATGAAATCCTGAAATAAAAACACACAGAAAAAATTAGTTAGTAGGACACAATAATTGTTGGATTACTATTACGAAATAACAAAATGATTTAAACGACATAATAAAGTACATATGAAAACAACCTTGCAAAATCAAGTCCACACAACTACTTAACTGAAGAATAGAAATAAAAGAAGGTAACACCTTATATAGTTAAAGGTTCATGTCTGCCTGCCCAGTTATGGCAGCAGTATTCGATTACAGATTTTAGCATTGAATAGCTTGACTGATAGAAAAGAGCGATAATATGTAAAACTGAAGATTGTTACATTGTAATTTGTTGAAGGATTAAACAACTCATGCTCTCTGTGATCTAACCATGACATCCATACAAGCCAAGAAGAAGCAAATGTCGCAACTCTGCCAAATTAATTAAAACTACTCCTAAGCTGTCAACATCTGGTCCATCATTTTTAATCATCTCTGAGCTCATTGCACAGGAGAAGAACTTCCATAGAATCATTTTCAGCCATAGACCAATCAAGCAGATATATTTTTCAAGAAATGACTTAAGCATACAGAATAATATACAGATACAATACTATTTTTATAACCCAGGTTCTAACACAAACTAAATCCACATAACCTAATTAACATGTATCCCCCGTAATAGTTCCTCTGCTGAATATAGAGTTTAACCAGGTTTATGCAGTATTATGAATTGACCCATAAATTTATTTATATAGAAACGGCCATTATCACCATATCGCTATTTTCGTGCATTCCAAATTACTCAGTACAGAATCTACATAATTAATTTTTCATACATTATAACCATTAGATGCAAAATTTTGTAACATAAAATGATCGAGTGCATACTGAGATGGAGGACGATCAGGTTTAGAGGAAAAGGCGGACGGAAAATTGCTGCTATTCTGAGGGCTGCTTTCACTATTCTGAGATTCCTCTTCTGGAAGCGAAGTTAATTTTAAAGAATCCTCCATTTTTGATCGCTCGGATAATCTGCGAAAATTTGATTTCAATTTTGTTGGCTTTTTGATTTGAAGCAGCTATTTGGGTGGGTATTATACGGGCATGGACTCGGGGGTACTGGGTCAAGCCCATTACGGTTATTCTTTTATTTATGTTTTGATAATGCCCATTATGGTTATAACTTATAAATTGACCTACAATTTGATTTGGGCCAAATTTCATATATTGGTAAGAGGCCTTGTCTTTAGGACTAACTAGTGGTGGCCCTAGATTTTAAATTAAACTAATAAGAATAAGTTTTGTCGTATTATCCATTCTCATCCACGTACTCCCTCCGTCACATTGTACTTGTTCTTTTTGGTTATAATCTATGTACCCACGTATAGATATACGGGAATATAAATACAATACAATATGAATACGACAATATGAATTTTTGAAATTTATTGAATACGAGACGGTTTAGATACGAATGTAAATTCAAAGATATACAACTAAATATTTCAATTCAAGCTCTAGAAGAAAAGATAATTCAATTTAACATAAACAAAAGTTAAAAAACTACAAAGTCAAACATAATTCATTCTTAACATATCGTAACAATGAAATAAATTCATATTTGAGATATCATGACCTATGAGAGACTGAGTAGTAGTACTAGTCGTTTATGTTTAGTCCTAGAGACTTTATCATTTTATTATAATTTAAATTTGACCCATAATATTACATAAAAAGTCCCCCGGAGTGGTCCTAATGTCCAACTAGTGTATTCGATAAGTATCTATTTTAATTTTTATTTATTTTTTATTACCAATATGCCATGTTGTGTATCGAATATGTATTCCACGCGTATTGTATCGTATCTATATCCCCGTATATCCACTATAGTACTTTGTATTTGTTTGAAATATCCGTGTATCATATGTTATAATACGAAGTCTAGATAAAAATTAAGAAAATAGAACTTTTATGTATCTTTACTAATATGTTTTCAAAAGTTAATGTTAAACATTAGTGATGCTAAATCATGATTTGATATAAGAGAGTAAATTTGGAAAAAGAAATTCCGTCATAGAAAAATAGTATATATTGTTCTAATTTCTGAAACATCGAGTAAACGTCTAGGAATCAATATAAATCTAATTCAAATAATCCACCATCACTGGCTGACATATGAAATCGGAGTTTGTGCATATATGTTTCAGTTTAAGACAAAGCTCTGATCCTAAATTTTAGAATTTTATTTTGTTCAAAACCCATGAACGTATAGATCTACAAGTTTGGTATTTGCATTTTATTGTTTTTAGTAAATATTTGATCATCTAATTGACTAATTCTTTAAAAGAAGTAGATTTAGAAAATGAAATGTTGTTGAACATAGTGTTTCTTTAAGTGGAAATTACATTTTATCTCCTGAATTTACAGGCAAATGTACATTTTTCCCTTAAGCTTAATGCGTCATCTATCCTAAACTTATATTAGAGTTGCATTTTTCCCTAGAAACTATTTTCCAAGTGTAAAGTTATTAAATGCACTTGTGATGTGGAGGCTACTTCCAAATTTTATAATCAGGGATAAAGTGCAACATGATATATCATTCGGCTATGTATGTAAGTAGTTTGGTTGGGTTTGGTCTCACTCAAATCGAGACAAACCTCATTAGGTAAAGACTAAAGAGTTTGAAGATGTCTCATTTCAAATCCAGTTTCAATTCAAATCGAAATTTACAATTTAAATCCAACTTGAGACCTATAAAATTATTGATTTGACATTTATCATCTTTTTTTACACACATAAAGTTACTGATTTGAAATCCATCATCTACTTTTCTCCTCCAAACTACAACAACCAAACCTTAATCCGAAGCACATCTCAAATTTTCAAAACCATTAACTATTATTTAATAATATTTCACTATCTCAATATTATCCATATTCAATATTCCATCGAAACCATCTCAAGTGTTGCCGCCTTGGCAAAACTGGGCTATGATCAACCTGTAGGAGTGATGGAATGGAACCGAAGGCTTAATTGAGTTGCTATAGAAAGATTATGGATAGCCTAGTTTTTCTTTAATTTTCTTTTGTAACAAAAAAAAAAAATGTAGTTTAGAAAATTCAATTCTTCTTCGCTTTGAGTTATATTTGATTGCAAAAAATGTATTACGTACTGTCAAGTTGCACTTGAACTTAAACCCGAGATGTACTGTCCTCTAAGTACTTACACCCGATTTGCACTTTGCTTCTTTAACATTAGTGCTACACTTTCCTCCCGGATTCAAATTGGCGGAAATAGCCTCCACCTTAGCACACACATGTGTCCTCTCAAGTGATCTACTTTGAGACTTTGACTAAAAAAACGCTGGAATTTTTTTTTAGAGAAAATACTATTCTAATGCAAGTTGATGGTGAACGCACAAAAAATTCAATCAAAACCAGACTTAAATATAATTACAAACCTAAGATAAAATTCAAAGCAAATTTGAATAATGTGTCGTTGGATACTAGTTCGTTTTTTATAGATCCCTAGATTAATTAGCGATGATGATGGAGTTGACCTTCAATATATTCCTGCCAATTAAATAGTGCCATTTACTAACGGATCCCATTATTTAACTAGCTCCACTATTATATGCTTATTATTCTACGTACTTAATGTCTATAATTATTTAATGAAATAAATTAAGAAGGCACAGGAAAAATACCACCTAAATTAAGTACTGGAGAACAACATTGGCAGAAGGAGCTGTCATTATTATTAGTCACATGCACCATTATAGTAGTATACAACTACAAATCCCAAAAAACTATAGAATATTAATCACAACTTGGATCGCAATTTAGAACACTTATCCTCTATTTTTATTTTATTAGTTTTAAGGAATTTCCGTTATTCTTTTTCAAATTAACAAGTGCATCTTTTACCCACTAAAGAAAATAAGTTTTCAGAAGGAAATTGTTAAGTGATTATTTTAAAACTGTGACTACTTTATAGACACAAATGAGGAAATAATGTTCAAGCTTGTTTGATTAGTGTGAAGTACCGAGTTCAAACGAATTTTTATCGAACGAGCTCGAGTCGAGTATCAAGTAGCTTGATTTAATTTCAGCCCTATTCATAATGCACTAAATAATCAAATTGGACCCTAATATAATTTCAACATCAATAAGAAAATCAAACCAAAATTTTACTATTTGTTAGAGACCCAATGGACGAATAATTCTTTTTTGAAAAAAAAAAAATCCAAACTTAGAGGTAGTTTGGTCCTGTTGTTGTATAATTGATTTTAGAAAAATAAATTATAATAGTATAATTGCTTTTGAAAGAATTACATTTACCAAAATTGATTAAGTGTTCCCACTTATCAAATTGATTCTCTAAAACTACAGAATTTTATATAATTTACAAAATTGACCTTATTTGTTTGTTAAGAGTTATTATTTGGTAATTTAAATTAAACCACATCATTATGAAATAGATAATGAAACTACTGGAAAAGGAATTAAGTAATACTATTTTTTTTTTAAAACTTTCATGTAACAGACTATCGTATAACATAAATAAAATAATTAAAATGTTGAATGAATTTGAGCCATTAAAATTTTAAAAGTGAGGGGCATAAAGACTTTTCAGCAAAAGAATAATAATGCTTTGCCAAAATTAAGTAAGGGTGAGTGTGCGGTGGGAGCACTTCTACATCTTTATTGTGATTTTTAAAGTGTTTGGCCCAAATTATAAAAATTATTTTTGGTCAATCGTGATTTTCATGGTGTTTGGCCCACAATGTCATAATCACTTTTGGGATCTCCAGAAGCTAAAATTCAACTTATTTTAGAAGCTCATAAAGTGTTACTTTTGCAAAAGCTGTTATACAAAAATAATTATTCCATAATTAATTATTGTCAAAATCCATTTGAGCAAAATTAATTCTCCTATAATTTCTTTTCGAACCTCTAGGCCGGCCAAACTCACCCTAACTCTCCTTCGACAGCTTTTATTGAGCCATGAAATTCAGATTTTGAATCGTGACCGTGATTAACCAATTAATCTTGTGGCCGATAATAGCGTTAAGAGCCCAAACGTGGATTTGGGCTCCTCAATCGTGGGGCTAACTATCCCTTAACCTTTTCGATAATCAGCACTGTGAGGGCAAAATGTATGCCAGTAAAACATTCTGACGAGTGAATAGCAAATTAACTTTCTGTGTTATTTTTAATAGACAATTTACCTTCATGTGATAAATAAAAGGTAAAATAATTCATTGTATTTTTTTAAATAAGCACTGCTTCCTTCTTGATTTTTTACACTTTTACAGGGGGGTAAAATTTCTGTTATGCAATATTACAGGGAGATAAAATGTTCATTTATACATATCATAGGGAGGTAAATTGTCTATTTACGCATATCACACGGAGGTAATGTGAATTGAATATGTTGTCAATGTAGGCTTAAATTGATCATTTTCCACATGAAAATGAAGTCTCAATTGCATTATATAGCGTGTGTGCAACACCTCCACGAGTAAGGAGTTAAATTGCTCAATATGTCATATTACATGGAGGTAAATTGCCTATTTTCATATCACGGGAAATTAAATTTTCCATTAAACATAGGGATTTTTGCACGTCACCCCCCAGAAAAGTTCTACTTTCGCACTTTCCCCCTATAATTGAAAAAACATGACAGTGCCCCCTACAAATTGATAAATGAGTGCACTTTGCCCCCTAGTCATTTTTAAGTAATTTTCAAAGGGTAAAAACGTCACTCAGGAGGTTTTCTGCAATAACCAACAACTTAAAGGGGATTAAGTGCACAAAATTTTAAAATATCCAAATGTGACTTGCAATTTAAAATAATAAAAAATATTGAGTTATATTTTTATACGAAAATTCAAATTTAAAAAAATGAAATTTTCATTAGTCCTAATTATTTATTTATTTTTGTTACAAATAAATCATCTCTATTCTAAAAATGTTTTAATCAAATCAAAGAAGTTTGAAAGTAAAACAATTAAAATAAAAAATATGTTATAAGACTAAAATTAGATTACGATGTGATTTATCAAGGTAAAGAATTCCCTGAAAATTTGCTTTGAAATATTAATATTTTAATACCTTAAATTAATAATATTTTTGTGCACTTAGCCCCCCAAAAGATTAAAATTATTGCACTAACCCTCAAATTTACATTTCTGCCCTTTGAAATCCAACAAATTATTGACCAGGGGGCAAAGTGCACTCACTTATCAACTTCTAGGGGGGTACTGTTATGTTGTTTCAATCATAGGGGGAAAAGTGCGAAAATGAAACTTTTTTGGGGGGTGACGTGCAAAAATCCCTTAAACATATCATAGGAAGTTAAATTGTCAAAAACCCACATTTCAGCATAAAGCTTCCTGTAAAAACAGTATATTTCTCGAAAACTACATCATTTTCTTAAGTTTGTCGTTTTGACTAAAAAATATCAAACACTCTTTCTACATTTTTCTATCATTTTCAACTTTTTTTAGAGAATCTAATTGATAAGTTAAAATTAAAAACAAATCATTAAGCACTTTAAAAAAAAAAACCAGAAAAATATATTTTTTTTTAAACTCTTGAAAACACCACCTATGTCGGTTAATAACCAGACGCCTCGTTATACTCGAATGGGAAACTGGGACTTGAGAGTTTAATTTACCATTCAGAAAACGTGAGTGAATAACATTGTCTGCCACTGGAAATATTAATTACTACTCCTAGAAAAAATTCACATTCAAAACACGACAAAAGATAATCTACTAGTTTTAGTGCATGGAACTCAAGGGTTTTAGTGGTCCAAGATATTTGACCACGGCTGAATATATATAATATACATACGGCCACATAAATTTTCTATTACATGGAGATATATACATAATTAATGAAGTACATGATACGAATATATAATAACAATAATAAAAGTACAAAAAGTTGGTAATAGTTCAAGACATTATTTTAAAGTAGTTTGAAGTAAAATGTGGGAATCGAATATTATAGTTATAAACATATAGGAAATAGTAATATAATCATAATTAGCGTACATAATTAATGGAGGTGGTCACCACGGCTTCAAGAACACCATCTCTAGGTGGTCAACAATGTCCTTCAATGTGCCGCGGAATTCACTATGCATCTGCATATTTACAAATCGATTAGAGTAATCTTAAAATAACTAATTAACGAAATAATATTTGTTTTTAGCAATTGGTTAATCATCAACTCATCGAGCCAATTATCAATAATACATCATTCAGGGGAAAATGCAAGATATTCTCATGTGATATACGAAACATGAATGTATTATCCTGTAAAATGTTTATTGCACGTTGTTTTCTTGTACTATTAAGAATTCAGAACCAAAATCCCCTATGTTCACAACAGGTCATTTAGGAATGACATATTTCAAGAAACTATTTTTAATGCATGAAGTATTTGATAATTTGAATAATAGATTACAAAAAAAATGTCGATCCCAAACGAGATATTTTATACATATACGGGGTTTCGTGCTGAATTTTTAATAGTACATGGGATTCTATGCAATAAACATTTCACATGATACAAATGAATTTCTTGTATTTATCCCACATCTCTAATGTCAAGACAAATTATTGAATAAGCAAAATAGAAATTTTGACTTGGTATATATCATCAATATACAAATATATGCCTATGCTTAAGAAAAAGTCCCCTTTATTTATATTATGTTTTATTACATAATATTTTCCAGTAAAAACATTATATTTTTTAAATACCCAAATGAATTTATTAACTTAATTAACATGATTTTCCGTCTAATCTAATAGAAAATAATAAACTTGTCAATGTATTCAGGATCGACCCTAGACATTTGGGGCCCTAGGCGAATTAAAAAATCAGGCTCTAATATTATTAAAAATATAATACTCAAATTTACTTTCTTTATTTAATGACAATACTAATGAAATATTAACATATTATTTTCCAGATAGATAACTAAATGAAAAATCTACTTAATTTTTTTGAGCCAATCTTGAATATATTTTTATGAGTTTTAATTTTGAGAAAGAAAAAGGATAAAAGAACAAAGAAAAATTAAAATATAGAAAAGTTATTGCTAAGTTTTGGAACCTAGATCTCCCCATTCATGGAAAATATCTTTTACCAGGTGAGCTAAGCAACCTACTGATAAATAAAACCCAAGTTCCCTAGCACTTGGGTCGGTCTTAAATTTATTGCAACATGTTATCCATGCATACGCACATTTTTTTTTTAACCACCATCTTAGGATAATTATCTTAAGCATACTTATATTAGTCATCAAACATAGGTGGTGCAATATGTCAATTAGATGCATATATATGTAGTAAAAATCTACATTACACCATATTGTGGGCACGTGTTCTTCATTAGGTCGATTTTCAAAATTATTTTCACTTGAGCCATTGATGGTGTCGTGATGATTTTACTCCACGTATCACCATATTTATTTGGTTTATGCACATATGTTCGATGACATGGTACATCAAATACAAGAAATGGTTACGCCGTTTAAACTTTAAAACCACAATAAAATACTCGATTATACTTGCGACCCCAAAATGAAAATTCCTACGCAGAACTGGTCTAGGAAAGAAATTTCCCACCAAATTATAGCATAATTAAGAGACTTGTCTCATATATAATTGAGAGATTAATTAATACCTCGAGAAGAATGGTGATATCAAGAGCGGCATCTCCAAATGGCATCACCTTGATGTCTGTGACACAAAGTTGCATCTTTTCTAATTCAAATGGAATTCTTGACATCAATCCCTTTTCATTTTTGCAGAAAATTTTGAGTAGAACACTCTTGTTCATAATTCTGGCCTTGATTTCTAGAGCACTTAATTTGCTTGAGCTTCCATTAATATAAATATCATCTTTTGATTCATCGTCGTCTATGGGATTAATTCTCTTGACTTCTTCTTGCTCCAGGGCATTTACGCGTTCCTTTAGGGCTTTCAAATGTTCGATTGCATCTTCGAGTAGTGAAGCTTTGTCCAACTGATCGATCAAACAAATTAAATTTCTCTTATTAATTCTTCAAATTAATATTAAACCCTAATTGTAAAAGCAATTAAGTTATTTATCTTTCATTGATTTTCCTGGAATGTTAATTAAAGTTGGAATTTATGGTTTGTGATTCTACTCATTAGTTTTGTATGATCATAATTGGAATGTGTAGAGCACATGAAGATATTAATTAATTATATATATTCATGATTTGTTCAAACCATGAATATGAATAGAAATTTCCTCCAAAAACGAGTATCTTAAAGTAAGAGCACCCATCCCACCGTTGATGAAATAGTTTATAGTTGGAATATGAATTGGGCCCTGGGGTACCGATCTTTTGCAAAGGAA
>JAYDYQ010000967.1:0-24896 GCA_034814905.1 Penstemon davidsonii | reverse complement strand
AACCCTGGGTGCGAGTTCGGGCGGAGCCGCCGTCGGTGCGGATCTTGGTGGTAGTAGCAAATATTCAAATGAGAACTTTGAAAGTCGAAGAGGAGAAATGTTCCATGTGGACGGCACTTGCACATGGGTTAGTCAATCCCAAGGATCCGGGGAAGCCCGACAGACAGCATGTTTAGCACATTGTAACAGACCGCCCCTATGTTGGCCAAGGAATGACCTAGACAAAGTTTTTCCACACTTGGAGGTTCTAGATTCTTCTACCACTTTATACTTAGAATAATTCTTACATGTAGAAGAGTAGAAGGATCCATATACTTGTACATAGTTCTATACTTTGTAGCTTGTTGCAGAATGGTCTGGAGGATCAATCTCAACCGTTAGATCGAATTGATCACCACCATCCATTTAAGGAGGTGGAAGTATAAATAGGGGTTCTTACTTCATTTGTAATCATCCAAGTTTGAGTGAATATTTAAGCATTCTAAGTTTTCTCTCAATTTCTCTTGTGTACTTTCTCCACTTCTCACTCTCTCACATGTTCAAGATTAAGGCTGACTTTGTCAATTCCGCAAGGGCCTTTTGAGGGATAGGTGTCGCACGATACTTGAAAGAGTCAAGTCCGTGACAGTGTGCTCTGAAAGAAAAACCCTTAACCAGGACGCGGTGACTGGGGGCCTCGGGAAGAGTTATCTTTTATGTTTAACAACTTGCCCACCCTAGAATCGGGTCAGCCGAAGGTAAAGTCCAGCGGCTGGAAGAGCAACGCAAGTCGCGTGGTGTCTGGTACGCCCTCGATGGCCCTTGTAATTGAGCCAAAATACCCTCTCCGACCTATTCTTTAAAGAAATGCATCACTCTTAACATTTTTTCGGCTAAGAAGTACTTATATAGGGGATGATGATTATATATTAGAGTTTTTTCTTCCGATGGATGTGGGAAAGAGTAAAGAACAAGAAATATAGCTTAATGACATCTCGGATACTATGGGGAAGCATTGCCGGACTTTGTGGACAACTTTGGTTGAAGAATTACTAAGGCAAACGGATTCTGAGGTACCCGAAAATGTTTTTGAGTTAAATACTGCGGAAATTAAAGCCGATGGTCCACCCGAGCAGGTACTTCTAAATAGAGTATTTAAGAAACTTGTATCCTTGCTTTTATTAGTTTATTATCCTTTTTTGGGGGTTTTCCAAGATTATTCAGGTCTTAGACCCGACTTAATCCCATTCGAGGTTTTGGTTTTTATAGTTTATTGTCCTCTTCTATAAATAGAGAATTATATGAACCTATTCTAAATGTTTCTTGAAATATATTTTGTAGACAATGGTTGGATCAAGTAGACAGATGGAGAAGAAACGGAGCACAAGCGAGAAGCATGTTAGTTTAGATGTTTTCAACAATATTTCTCTGGGAGCCTTAAGGATACTGCAAAAAGCCTTGGTGGTGAGTCATCGTTATTTTAGGTTTATATTATTAGTAGTTTGAAAACTTTTAAATGAGGCCTTGAATTGAGTTTTTCATTTTTATAGTATGCCCAACTACTCTGAAAATGATATGTAGACAACATGGAATCTTGAGATGGCCTTCTCGCAAGATAAATAAGGTCAACCGTTCTTTGAAGAAAATACAAAGTGTACTCAATTCAGTTCAAGGTGTGGAAGGAGGATTGAAATTCGATCCAACCACATGTGGGCTCGTAGATAATGGCACCATTATTAAAGAATTTGACGACAACAAAAGTTTCCTCTTCCCCGGTACATACCATTTTGTGGGAATTAGAAAATCATCACCCACAACTTCTTGCATTGACTTTGAGTCTACCAAAATTGTGGATATGAAAGAAGAGTGTCTTTAAACGAAAACCGAGTGACCGGACTAAATGTTTTTCGCATAAACACTTCAAATTAAGAGTGTAAATTCAAATCTATTTTCACGGAAAGTGGTTATGAGTCCCGATTGGCTGGATTAGATACAGGACCTTCCGTGCCACCTAGTCTAAATACCGTGCCTTGGACATCTTCTCGAAAAGTCCTGTAGATTCTTTCCTAGATATATGGGAACTAGATTATAGTAGTATGAAACCAAGGCTTCTGAGACTCATTTAGCTCGATGCTCGAGTTCGAATGTTGCTATTGGTGGGGATGATGGACCCGTTGAACATAGCCAAGTCACTTCCTCAGGCACAACCGAATCATCAAATGGGTCTAGGTCCGGGTCACTTATGGGTGGAAGTACATCGAGTTCAGGGAGTTTTGGCCAAAAAACACCTACAAAGAAACTGACAGTGGTAGTAAAATTACCGCCAAAGCTATTCATAAAGAAGATATGATTCGGTTCAAATTCGATCCTTGTACTAGATGTTATGAATTATATGAAGAAGTTGCATAGAGGTTCAAACTGCAGATGGATCAATTCCAAATCAAATACCTTGATGATGAAGGGAATGGGTAATGTTGGTAAGTGTTCGGACTTGAATGAATGTCTTGACATACTGAATTTTCAGGGAACTCGTACCGTGAGGTTCATGGTTCTTGATTTGCCTAGTGCCACGACAAGTTCGGGTATCATTTTCACTGGCTAATCATGCACGATTCAGATTGGACGTTTTCATTTACATGGGGATCATTCGGTATTGGTTTACATACAAGAGGAGCGGATTTGTGTGTTGTATATTGAACTATTACTTGTGGTGTACATAAATAATTTGAAAGGGTTATGAATTTTGGAGGATAGGAAGTATAACCAATATTACAGTAGCGTTCTTCTTATTTCGTTTTCAAACAATATAGATATGAAGCATTAGAATATAAAATATTTTTGATGGTTGATTCAAGTGATTTTCCTTAGCTGATGTTGTTCTATTGATTTTCTGCTCATTGTCTTATTAGAGAAACGTGAGTGCACTTTCCTTTATTTTTTAACCTTTAGTGCATAAGATATGAATTGTATTTAGTATCAAAAATTGATAAATGATGCATCAAAGGATAACTTGCCAAGTGTCATGGCATAAGATTGTAAACAAGTTGAAATCGAACAAGATATTGTTTCAGTTTAATTTGATTATTATTTCATTCAATTTCAAATTATATTTGATATTGGTTTAATTTTTATACTAATTGAGTTGAAATGAACCTTTAGTCGAGTCGTACAAAAGTAGTTTGATATATATTTTGTTAAAAGTTTAGTTTATCTAGTGGAGCTGAAATCAAGTTAATTTGAAATATCATCAAACTATGAAAGTTTGTTCAAGGGTGATTTATTATATATAAAGAATCGAACTACACACATATTCTAATCAAATTGATTTTTCAAGTAAATTAGTTACACTTTTTTTTTTGAGAGCAACAGTGAAGTTTTATTGATGGAAAACTTCAGAAGAATACAAAGACCAAAAGCTAGAAATTGTTATACATTCATATCATTCAAAGCTAGCTGGGCTAAACTATGTGCTACTTCGTTGCCTTGGCGTCGAACATGACAAACTTGTATCGATTCAAAAGATGTTGCTAACCTCTTTAAATCTTCTATAAGAACACCGAAAGAACCAAGGAATGTCTCCGAATCTTTTACGCGATCTATTACTGTCTTGCAATCACCTTCAAGAACAATGAATCTCCAACCCCTTTCGATAGCCAGCTCCAAAGCTTTTATAGCTGCCGATGCTTCCGCAGCTTCCACTGAGAGTTTGCGATCTATCAATAGACTCCTCCAATCAATGCACTCTCCATCATGGTTTCGAGCAATAATTCCCAAACCAGTTCTGTTTTCCGCGAGAGCACCGTCGAAGTTTAGTTTCACATAATTAAGCGGAGGCGTTTTCCATCTTGCAACTAATGGCAAGGTGACTTGAATTTGGGTGATGGCATTTGCAAAGATAAATCGTGTAATATAGTCTTTAGCAAAACAGACTACTTCATGCGGTTGATGGTTTCCTTCTCCCAATCTGAACTTATTTCTATTACCCCACAAAGCCCACATAATAGTCCAACAAATGTCAGTCTCCTTTGTATCAAGTTTCGTTCGAACTCTTTCTAACCATTCTCGTGCTGAAATATCCGAAACTCCATAAGCTGCAAAGGGAAGACTTGACAAGGCCCAAACTTGCCGAGAGAAGGGGCAAAGGAGTAGAGCATGCATAACTGTTTCGTTTTCACTACTGCAAACTGGACAAATATTTTCAATCGGAACATGTCGTTGGATAAGATTTGCTGCCACTGGTATGGAGTTCTTCATGGCCCTCCACACGAAGATCTTGATCTTGTTAGGGACTTTTGCTTGCCATAACCAGTTCCAGTTTTCCCCTAATCCGCTGCTCGTGTGGCAAACATTGATATTAGACATTATTCTTTTAATATCAATAGCTAAGTGATAGGCTGAACGAACCGAGAACTGCCCTGTGTTGGTGTAATGCCAGACTTGTTTATCCTCATTCTGAAGACTGCCTAGTGGAATTTGAAGGATAATTTCAGCTTCTTCAGGCCAAAAAATTTGTTCTATGAGATCCCGTTTCCACCATCCCAAATCCAAGTCGATAAGATCACTTACCGTAGAAGTAGAAGGCAAACCTGATTGTGGAGAAGAGATCAAGAAAGTGCTTGGTCTAGGAATCCATTTACATCCCCAAATTCTCATTTTAACTCCGTTCCCAATACGCCATCTAATACCCGCTTCAATAATCGATTTTGCTTCAAGAATGCTCTGCCAAGTGAAAGAAGGGTTTGAACCCAAATTTGCTTCCATAAAGTCACACGACTTGAAATATTTGGCTTTAAGAATACGGCTTAACAAATTGTTCGGGTTATGGATGATTCTCCAAGCTTGTTTAGCAAGTAAAGCAAGGTTAAAAGCTTCAAGATCTCTAAAACCCATACCCCCGGACTTCTTACTGACGCAAAGATCATCCCACTTTGCCCAGTGTATCTTTCTCTTTTCTTTATCGTCCCACCAGAATCTGCAAATTAGAGTTTCCAATTCGTGAATAAAGGTCTTAGGCAACTTAAAACAGCCCATGACGTACGTAGGAATAGCTTGCAAAACTGCCTTGATAAGAATCTCTTTTCCAGCCTTGGATAATGTCTTCTCATTCCATCCTTGAACCCGTTCCCAAATTTTTTCTCTGATGTTGCTAAAAACTTCTTTTTTGGACTTCCCGATTACCATTGGTAAACCAAGATAGCGATCATGCTTTTCCTCTACTTGGACCCGCAAGATAGATTGAACTCTCAAAATATCAACTTCGCTAGTGTTTCTGCTAAACACTATACTTGACTTCTCAAGATTGATATACTGGCCCGAAGCTTTCCCATAGAGAGCTAGGATATTTTTTATGCAAAGAGCTGAGTCCACGTCGGCTTTAGCAAAAATTAGGGTGTCGTCTGCGAAGAGAAGGTGGGATATAGGCGGTGCCCCTGTGCATATTGATATTCCATGTATCTGATTTCTTCTTTCAGCCTGTCTGATGAGTGCACTAAGAGCTTCTGCACAGAAGAGAAAGAAATACGGGGACAAAGGGTCTCCTTGTCGGATTCCTCGTTCCGGTTTGACATATCCAAGCTGTTCACAGTTGATCATAAAAGAATACGAAACCGTAGAGATGCATGTCATAATCAACTGAACAAATCTGTCATTAAAACCTAAAGCAGTCATAGCATTTTCAAGAAAAGACCACTCAACTCTATCATACGCCTTACTCATATCGAGTTTAAGAGCTATGTGACCTTTTTTGCCAGAAGTCAACTTTTTCATGTAATGAGAAACTTCAAAAGCAACCAAAACGTTATCAGTGATAAGACGGGATGGGACAAAAGCTGATTGGCTGTCAGATATAATATTATTCATTAAAGGTTTCAACCTATTCACTATCGCCTTTGATGCTATCTTGTAAATTACATTGCACAGGCTAATAGGTCTAAATTGGGAGACAAACTTTGGGTTTTTGCACTTGGGAATAAGGACAATTTGGGTGAAATTACTCGGAATGTAGAACTCTCTATTGTTTAAAAATTCAAGAGTAGTTTTAATAACATCAACACCAATATTGCTCCAAAACTTCTGATAAAAAAGCACAGGTAAACCATCGGGGCCAGGGGATTTAAAAGGAGACATACAAGAAAGAGCAAAAGATACCTCGTCTGCCGAGTATTGTTGAAGGAGACGTTGGTTCATCCGCTGGTCAACTTTCTTGTCCAAAGCACCCGTCACCGCCCGAATATCAGCTAAAGATGGTTGACTCGAGGTGAAGATATTCTGGAAATAGTCCGTAACAATCCCTTCAATTTGTTCTATACTTTCACACCAATCTCCTCTTTCGTTTAGCAAGCCGCCAATCCGATTCAGTTTCTTTCTAGCCGAGGCTTTACCATGAAAAAAACGAGTATTCTTATCCCCCTCTTTAAGCCAATGGGCTTTGGACCTTTGACGCCACATCAAGTCTTCCTTGTCTAGAAGGTCCTCTAGCTCCATAGTGAGCTGCCTCTCACGCCTTTTTGTATCGTCCGTGATCAGGCCATTTCGGATAGAAGCAATCTGATCCCGAAGTTTTTTAATAGATTTATTAATGCTCCCAAATTCGCTTCTACTCCAACATTCCAGCTCTTTAGAACAGTGATTTAATTTTTCCCAAGTCGTATCCGAGTCCCCATGAAAGCTCCAGCTATCTTCAATTATTCTCGCACAGTCCTTAGATTTAAGCCACATTGCCTCAAATCTAAATTGCTCTTTAGCTTTCTGTCTCAGCAAGAGAGGTGTAGAACGGATTTCAATACAAATAGGATTGTGATCCGAATTCGTGGTGTTCATGTGGATCACTCGAGTATACGGAAATTTTTTAATCCAAGAAGAAGAGGCACAAGCTCTATCAAGTCTTTCCCGAATAGTCAGAGGGTGAGGCCATCGATTAGTCCAAGTGAAGATTTCTCCAACAAAGCCTAAATCTGATAATCCCGAATCTTCAAGAGCTAGGCGAAAGTTCACAAGCTGGCTAGTCGGGTTTATTCTACCTCCATATTTCTCCGAGTGGTGAAGTATCTCATTGAAGTCCCCAACACATATCCACGGCTTTTGAGAGAAGTTGGATAGTTTACGTAAAACATTCCAAGAGATATGCCTGTTAGCTCTATCAGGTTCGCCGTAGAAGCCTGTAAAACGCCAATCATCCTTAGTATCACTATCATACACAAAAGCATCAATATGGTTTTTAGACAAACTCTGAATCGATAAATCAATATCCTTTTTCCAAAGTAACGCCAAACCACCAGATTTACCTACAGAACTAACTGCAACTCCAAATAAACCCAGATTATTCTTTAACAAATCTATCTTCCTCTCATGTAGTCGGGTTTCCATGAGGAAGACGATTTGGGGGTTTGTTGCTCGGATGTGCTGTCCGAGCGTTCGAACTGTCCAAGGCCCCCCCAACCCTTGGCAGTTCCAGCTTAGGCAATTCATAGCGATCGGCAGGGCTGCTCGGCAGCCTCCGCCGTTGAGAAATCATTGTCCAAAGTAACTAGAGCAACCGAACCTGTGGCCTTTTTGTTTGGTTTAAATATGGCATCCTTCTGAGTATCCTCAATATGAATCTGCTTACGCTTAGCACCACTGACTGGAAGAGCATTCTTGATAGAATTCTTTTCCACTTTAATTTGCCTGATTCTTGGAGAAAAGATTTTGGTGCGTGGTTTGCTCACATTATTCTGTACCAATGGGACATCTACTAATTTTGTATCAATCTCCATACAATCAATATTGTTATCTTGGGGAACAACGGGTGTTGGTTTAGTAGGTTTGTTAACTGGGTTGGTAATATTTGGCTTAGCTGTGTTTGGTGAGATATTTGGTATGGTATTCTCTTTGTCTTGGGAGAGGATTTGCAAAACCGGGTTTGGTAGGGGTTTTGGAAAGATAGAAGTAAGAGGTTTGTCATATTAGCCTTTTTTCTCCCTCGCAACTAGCCAAATCTTGAGGTCGCACAAGAGGTCCTTAGCCCGCATCGACACCCATTTTGCGGGGTGTACCATCTAATCTATGTAACGATCCGGATTTATAAACTCTGCTCTGGGTCTAGCCCAGAGTGACCCCAAAGAAAAATACAGATATCATTAACAAACTTTAAAAAGCTAAAGTAGTGGATCAATCCATCCCAATCCTAACTCCATCCTCACTTGACCCAATTTAATAACTTTTTAACTTAGCTACAACAAACTTGATCCACGCTACTCGATCCATCTCGACCCAACCTTTCAAAATCGTATACACGAAGAACAAGCTCAAAATTGAACTTAAAATTACACAGTTCACTCTAGTCTAATGAAAAGATGATGAAAGATTAAGTCCAAATGGAAAATTATTGTTGTGTCTCAACCACCAATGTTACTTGATCAGTTGTAACATCTTTATGTTTGATATCTCTCTTATATATTTCCTGCAAGCCGGCTGCTTTGGTCTTTTATCTTTCATATATATGACATACTTAATTTCTTTATATATATCCTGTAAAATTTAGTCATGTATATATATGTCCATAAATTAAATAATAAGTATATTTTTTCATTACTCGACACACGAGCTCTGTTTCGCATTGAATGGCACACATCAAAGCTTTCCTCCTTGTGAGTAAAAAATAGGGTTCTTCTCTGAGTCGCGTGGATAAAAAATGGATCTATGATTTCAAGTCCACTCGTTGATTTCAAGAAAACCGAATCAATTGGCTTTTGCCCAGGATGCCTCCAACTCGAGATTTTGATTCTTAAAACTGGCCAGCAAATGGATATTAATCCATCTATCAGCTGCGTCTTCTTTAGTGAATGAAAGAGGGACTCGTTTCATAGGTAGCAAGGATAGCAAGAAGGGGTTCAATGAAGGCTGCTGGTGAGGTATTTATTCCAACAAACTAGCGAGGAAAGGCCTCGTTTTGGTCCTGTAGAATGAATGTGAAAAGCAGAATCCTCAGAATCGTATGATTCAGATACCTGACGAAATGAACAGATCGGACGAATTCCCCCCGGTTTGAACTTCAATAGATGTGCCTCCTATAGATGCCTCATCCTCCCTCTTAGCTTCTTCATCGCTCGCATTCGCAGTCGAACTATTACTCGTCCTCGAGTAATGACAAAAACTCAAACAACAACACGAACATTTACAATCACGCATCCCAAGTCAAACCACTAACCCTCAATTTTAAAACGTTATGCATTCCATCATGTAGTTCATGCGTGTGTATGTGTATACATAAAACGAGAATGTCATAATCACCTAGATCACTATAGCTTCGAAATCAGTGAACCTAATTGCATGAATTCCTAAATTGCCAAACATATTCTCTATTTTCTTAGATTATCATACTAATTACTAAGTTCTAGCAAAGCTTTCAGTCGAAGTTATGGAATCTTTAAGGTTTGAACTTTTACTTAGGACTTTGTTCATTATTTAGCACCACTCACACTCATAACTCGTTCTAAAGAAGCAGTCAACATAGAGGAGTGCAGAATAGTTAAGTCAATGCACCCATAATCGTTCATCTTATCGCATTCAAGTTAGAGGACTGCAAGTATAAGTATCAAGCGATGAGGTTTTTCAGGTCTCATACAAGTGAGGTTATTTTCTTTGAATTTAACTTATAGTTTTTCAATTATTTGCTTCATTTGGTTCTTGTTAAAGTTGTCCTTCCCTCCAAACTTAGGCAAAACTATCACTTAGATCCTTAGCATTTTAACCCTCGAATCTAGAGATCAGGTAAGCAAGAAAGGATTTCTTAAGCTCTATTCTAGTCTATAATTCTCTAACGTCATCCTAAATCCTCGATTATGCATTCATGCTTAGAATATTGCAGGAAAAACATTCAAAAAATAAATAAAATTTCAAAAAAATTGGTCGGAGTCGATCTAGCATGCACAACGTAAATGCGACCTCCCCCCAAACTTAACCTTACCAGTGTCCCCGCTGCGACTCAAAGAGGTAAAAAGAGGTCGACACAGACAAACAAACACGAACAAACAAAATAAACACATAATTCATCAATGTAAAGGAGAGTTGGAGAAAGAATACGTCCCTGACATTAGAGTGTGCTCATTGCTCGTGAATTAGGATGAACGGAGGTGAAGATTGGTGGTGCGATGGAGGAAGATGGTGCATGAAGGAGATAGTGGTGGAGGAGATGAGCGTGTGTGCTTTCTCAAAATCATGATTTTTTTTTTTTTTTTTTTTTTTTTTTTTTTTTGTAATAAAGGCCATGGCTTGAAACCATTTGAACCATGGCATGAGGCTGCTGGAATTTTTTAGTTTTCTTGTTAGACAAAACAGGTAACTACTTAAAATCGTTTGAGCTATGGCCTAAAAATTCTGGATTTCTTATTGCTTTCGTAAGTTGCGGCTCTTGCTCCCTGTTTTGCAATTCTTTTTGCCACAATACCAATTCTCTCCAAAATATTGATGCATCTGCACACAAAACAAACACCAAAAAACTAAACACGTAATAAGACACATAACACAAATAAAACGAAAAAGAAAATTTAAAACTTGGGTTGCCTCCCAAGAAGCGCTTAGTTTTAAGTCTTTAGCTCAACTTTGATACTTCCCGTTTTAAGGTGGCCAATAATCGAATAGGACCCCGTCCGGATCAAGTATGAGTCCGGGCCTTTTTGCTTTCTTTGTTGTCCCAAAAAATGATATTTCCCTTGTAAGCTCAATTGGGACAAATTTGAACCTCGTATCGAATCAGAAAACTCTATCCCCAGGCTCAAATCTCTTGTAATCTTTACCAACATTTATCCAAGTTGCACTTTGAGGAGGGGTGTGTATGTTGTAGTTCGTTTTATCCTCAACCCTTCCCTTTTGCGTATCTCTTATTAATATCTCATCGACACCAACATAAAAGCTACCCTCTTTTGAATCATAAATGGGAGGTATGAAAAACTCAATTGTATTCTTCTCTTTCTCCATTAAATCTATCAAAGTCGATAAGTTGACGAGTTCTAAGTCACCCTTGATTTCTTCTTCACCAGAATGGTTGAAATACTTTTTTCCGCATTCGGGATCTCCTCATTATGAAGAACATCGAAACTTGTCAATTCATTGCTCTGTGGTTGCTCTGAATCACTCTCAATAATAACAAAATTTGTCTCGCTCGACTCAGTATCTGATAATATCGAACAATCATCTTCATTCGAGAGCGAGTCTTGAGGTGGATTATCCATCTTTAAATATTTGCGTGTTGCTTCTACAATTGAAGATAGCTCCTCAATTTTAGCTGCGATCTTTTCCGCCTCCTGGCGATGTATGTACATTATATCCATATAATGGTTGAATGTTTCTATACATGCAGGACTAGGTTCTGTTAGTGGTGGCTGAGAAAAATCCTGGTAGCTTGGAGGTATAAACGAGTTGGTCATCATGAAGTTTGTGTATTTATCACTAACCTAATCATCTCTCCATGGAACATTTGGGATAGTCCCCCACCCAGAATTGTAGTTGTTGGGGTGAAGATGACCATATGGACTACCCTGAAATTGATCCATGTATAACCATGAACCGGGATTCAGTGGGCACAAATCGTACAAGTGTCCACCTGCACAATACACACAAATCGTTCATTCATTAAGCCAATGATAACTGTTATTTGCCATACCAAATGAAGAGAACGAAAAAAAGAAAACTAACTAGGAACCAACCAAATGAAAATTCAAAAATAAATGCAAGTGCACATATCGAACAAGTAAAGTATAAGAGTATCGTCTCCACAGGGACTTGACTAAATATCTACCAAATTTCAATTCCTAATTTACTTTTAATATGGTTCCAAATTCAAATATACTTTGGGATTTAAATTACTAGATTAACTAAATTAGCTATCTAACTAAAGTACTTGGATTGAGTTCGAATAGTGAGAAGAGAGACCTAGGGTTATAATCAACTATGTTAACTATCGATTGCTTAATTGAGATTTCCGTAGTTATTATGGTGACAAGAGTGCTACCCGAGGATTCAAGTATTTTCCTACGTATCTTTCGAATTACGTAAGAACCTAATGTATTATTCAAATCGACTCTATTCCTAGGTGATTCGTAAATAAAACAAATCATTAAACACAAACCTCATGTAATGGGTATAAACTCCTTAAGTATATTCATATCATGAGGGTCTTTTACTATTCAATTCCTATATAATCCTAATCTCCCTTTTCCAAGTCAAAAGGAATATTAAATCTAACAACTAGGTGGCCAATCAAGTTGCAAGCATAGAGAACGAAATTAAATCAACCACAAGAATTCTCCCTAACTATGAATAATTCAATAAAAATCATCAAAGGAACATAGTTTCATAAAAAACCCTAGATCATAAAGAATTAGTTCATGATAAATATATAAAGAAAAATAATAAAGAAAAAAATCTGAGTTCATGTGATTTTATAGACAAAACGATGAATTCGAGATAAAGATCTTCAATATTGCGTTCTTCTTGCTTTGGTGATCTTCAGGACTTCTCTCTTTTCTTCTTCAATCTTTTTTCAAGTAGATCTTTGATGTTCTTGGTGTATTCTATGAGAAAAGTATGTTTAAAGCTGATCAAAGATGTGTAATTTCGTGACCTAGAAGTCCTTACATAGATTTACCAAGTTGAGTCCTAGTAGGAGACTTTGGGCCCAAGTTTTCTCCTAAATTCCCGCTGAAAATCGCGTCCAGCTTGCGGGACTATTTTGCAAGTGGTTTAACTTTCAGCTCACAACTCCAAATCAAGATCCGTAAAATGTCTAGCGTAGCTAACTCTCTCCTCTATAACATAATAGAATTCAGCTTAATTGGATCTCCCGTGAGAGAGTTATGGTCCTTGGAGTGCATAGCAACATTTCTGATAGTTTTTCCTTCTTCGTTGCACTACTTGACTTTGTTGGATCTTTTCTTTGTTGTTCTTCGCTTCCAACCATGTCATTTGATCCAAATTAGCTTAGGCCCAAAATATGAACACGATATATAAGAAAATACCTCAATTTAGGCACAAAACAATCAAACCAATGACTCGAGCGAACAAAACACAAAACTAACTAAAATTGCCTGAGATTCTACCAAAACTCGAATAAAATTAATCGAGCAAGTAAAGGAAATAGACTTGATAACACTGTTTTCACAGTGTTATCACACGTCTAGCACACGTGTTATCACAGTGTTATCACACGTCTAGCATGATATTCAAATTTAATACTCCAAGTTGGACAAAATATAAATACAGGTCAAGAATCATATTTTCCAATCATTTTTCCGTAAATGATCTTGAACCCATTTATTTTGAGATTTCAACAATTCTTAGAGAGTATATGAAGTATTAGTAAATCATATATAAATCTGTTTATATCAACCGCATCATTTAGGCCAAATTTACGAGCATGATGAACTAAAGGATATTCACTTATGTGATATTCCTTCACGTCTGGGTGAAAAAAAGGTTGATTCGATTGAAGATATTTTCCGACTATACCTTGTCCTTCTTCTAAATAATGTCCTGAACACACGTGCACAAATCCTTGCATTAATTGTTCATTCGAATAACAATTTGTATCTTCAATAATAGTACGAGTTTGTCATTTAGGCTCGATTTGGATCTCTAATGTGTAATTTTGTGTCGGTTTTATTACAAGGTATCCATGTTAATGCTAGGGGGAGCCAATGTTTTGGCAAATGACATGTAAAACATTGGTTATTTCGGATAAAGTTGATCTTTGATTCTTTGAGAGATTCTGAAAAGAGTTGGTGGTAGGATTAGATTAAAGTTTGATATTATGATAATTAGGGAATTGAGATAAACCGAATTGGAATTTTGATTAATACCTGGAATTGGAGTCGAGGTGGTCGAGTGCTCCTTAAATCAGCAGCCTGAGAGATAGGTATAAGATGATTTCAAAGTGAAATTGAAATGAATAGCATCCAAAAGAAATTAATTGATATCAGTTCTCCCAAACATATCCTACATTGGATGATTGTCCTGTAAATATTATTCAAATTTTAACATTTTAGTATATCAACATTACACTTTATATATGATATATAGTTTCAAAATCTTTCTTATTACATCTCATGTTCTATTTATTTCCTTATTTTCCTCATCGGAAATCAAACGTATCAATCACATAAGAAGTACTTAAAATGGATAAGAAAAACATGAATAAAAGTTAAGAAAACGAACCTTTAGTGCACGGGAAACAATTTCTATCTCCGAATCAAAATTTGGTTTCTCCTTTTGTAGTAACCAGTTCTAACACGGCACAACACGACTCTTCAACCAAATCATCAAAACTCGGTAAAGCAAGTGATCCACGTACTTGGTGATCCGCACCATACTGTACCCGCAAAAATTCAGCTTTATTATAACACATAACATTTGATGTCCACTCTGGAATCTTTGAAGTGAACACACTGCCTGGAAGGCCCGGAAGTGAACCAATTCTCGATTCTACACGAAAAGTAAACGTTCTAGAAACTTCTTGATAACCAAAAAGATTTTGGTCAAGTAAATAAGGTTGTTTGGAATTACTTAAGATATAATGATCTACGTTTTTCGGTCGTACTCATAACCGCATCAGGTCTCCAAGGTGAACAGCCTCAGGTCGATGGAACAACATAGGCAAGGGAGTCGGCAAAATGGATATGTAACCTCGGGAAAGGGATTGACTCTAAGGGGTGGGCACAAGGGTCCCAGTCCCAAACTTGTCGGATGTTAGCGGACTTCTCGAGCTACTCCGCGATGAGAGCGGGTCGCTGTGTGTCGGCCGGGGGACGGCTCCTTCGGGGGCTTCCCCGAGCACCGAACATGCAAATAAGAACTGGTACGGACAAGGGGAATCCGATTATTTAATTAAAACAAAGCATTTCGATGGTCCCTACGGATGCTAACACAATGTGATTTTTGCCCAATGCTCAGAATATCAACGCGAGGAAATTCAAGCAAGCGCGAGTAAATGGCGGGATTAACTATGACTCTCTTAAGGTAGCCAAATGCCTCATCAGTGCCACCCCACTTTGTGCGCTTGATGGATTACAGGGGGTGCCCCTCCTGGAACTGCTTATGTGGTTGATTTTGTTACTGCATCTGTGGAAGAAACTATCCATGATGAGAATGTTCCTGTGGATGATAATGTGTTGCCTAATAATGGCCATGTATGTCATGTGGAACCTTTGAAAATGTAGGAATAACTCTAAGCACCACAATAAGGATCATCATGTTTCTAATGTTATTAGTAGGTCTATTTTTGAAGTTAAGTCCTTGTTCTTGACTTCAAAAATTATATCTACTAATTGGAAAGGGGACCATTTTATCCTTAGATCACGGGGCATTCATGTGACACTTAAAAAGGAGGCAAAATCTTTTATTGTTAAATGGAATTCCTTTCCACCCTCCCCCCTCTCCAGGTTTGATGAAGCTGAACACTGATGGTTGCTCTAGGGAGGGGAGTTTAGGGGGTATTATTAGAGATTTTTCTAGTGATATGGTTTTGGGGTTTATGATTTCATTGGCACATGTACTAATAATGAGGCTGAAATGAAAGCTCTTCTTAGGGGATTTGAGTTGTGTGATAGTCTTGGTTTGAATAATATACAGGTGGAGGTTGACTCCCAAACATTGTGCACTATCATACCAGGTAAAAATCAGGTTCACTGAAAGTTGGTTAATGTGCTTTTTAAAATCAAAAATATTTTGACCAAACTGGAATCCTCTTTGAATCACATCTTTAGAGAAGCTAACAAAGTGGCAGATTACTTGGCTAATCTAGGATGTGATTCAAAAGAATCATTTGTTTTCCATCCTGGGGAGGGGGATAGAAAACTTAAGGAGCTTAATTGTGTGACAAGTTTGGTATACCTTCTTTTAGCCACACCGAATAGCCTTTCTCTACCTCCAAAATGACATTAATGGTTTGAGTTGTATTAGCTCCTTACAGTGATTAAACTGGTTTGGACCAACCTTTTCACTTAGGGATATGACATTTAGTTGCATTAATTCTGAACTTTACAGCTTCAAATCCCATTTTGCATGATAGGAAACCACTTTTCACTGATTGGATGCATCCCTGATCCATTGATTTTTCTACCATTTGGTCTGCCTTGCTTTCAGTATTTGGCTCTCTTGTTTTATTGCTTACACACCTTGGCATCTCATATGGCTTGATAGTCCATTCATCTCACATGTTTGGGCTTACTTTTGTCTGTGCCAGATAATTGTTCCCATAAATTCACTACTTGCAAATTGGCCTTTCTTTGCACTTGCACACACTTTGATATGTGGCTCTATGTTTGGTTGGATGTTGTGGCTTTATGTGGTGTGATTTTGGTTACATTGTTTAAGCTTGCTTGTGCATACTTAACACTCATGGGAATACCTTTAATTGCATTATCATTGCACTTTACACTTATATATATCATTTTGCTCGATAGGCAGCCTTGGTTTTGGGTCCCAAGTGGTAAAAATGGTCTTGGGGGGGGGGGGGGGGGGTGAATAGACATTTTCAAAACTTTTATTTTGTTACTCAAGGAATTACTTATGTAAACAATTTACTCAGCTGTTCGTTGAGACATACTTGTGAAGACTCTTCTGATGGCACTTAGCTGACAACTTTTGATTCACTTAACTGTTCTTGGTTCAGCAGAGTGATTGTCTTTGTAAAATTAGAGCTCTTGAGTTTTGGTGCAGCGGAACAAACAGTTGAATCAATCAAACATTGTGCACTATCAATATTTTGTAAAATAAAATATTTTGATCTTTTGTAAATCTGTTTTAAGTCTTTTAAATCAAACCTTGACATATGACTGGTCTATTCGTGAGATATGCAGATGTAAATGCAGGATAGTAAAAGACACGAGATTTATAGTGGTTCAAGAGTGGCGTAATCCCTCTAGTCCACTCTTCTTCCTTAACACGTTGGAATGCAATGCACTAATCTCTTAGACTAATATAACACTTAGCGTTTACAACTTCTACGCTCAAGTGGAACTTTTACTCTTAGTAAAAATCACATAATATTCAAACTGCTTGAGTTTAATCCCTTCTTAGCCCACGGCTACATCTAATTTCTCTTAGAAACTAACTCTCGAATAAAACCTTGTTGTATGCTAAAACTCTCGGTTTTTCTTCAACAATTAAGTTGCTCTTAGCAGAACAACTTAGTGGTTTCTCTCAATTTGTTCTTGAATGATTTTCTTCTGATAAGATTTGTAATATTGCAAAATTTGTTGTCTTCATTCAAATTGAGTTCTATTTATAAGGGTGGCTGAGATTGAGGCCGTTGAATCTTTCCTTAATTCCAGGAATGCCCTTATCTTCTTTTCACCCACTTCAAACGACTATATTTTCAGGCTCTGCACTGTGGTATGTATGACCTGTCAGGTGCATTTTATGAACCCTGTTTTCCGAGGTATTCACTTGTCTTCTTCAACACATGAATTGACTTGGTTGATCCTCTGATGTAGACACTTGGTAGATTGTCTTCTGTTTGAGTCATCTACTGAAATAGCTCCTATGCTAGTCAGTTGTTTAGTACATAGCTCATCAGAATCACTCTGTTGTCTGTCTCAGTTGAAGTACTTGCATGTTCCTTTGTGAAGTCTTTACTCTGCTGGCGTTTTCTGACTTAGTTGTCTTCACTTGAACATGGTTGTTGATGAATATTTACTCTGTTAATCAATCAAAACCAAATTGATTAGCATATTCAAACTTTCTTTGAATACGATACTTAATATTTACTCAGTATTCAGTCGTCTGAAGTTTGTCAACCTAGCTGTTTCATTTCATGGGCAAGAAAAACATGGCCCTTTTTGACACCCTGTTATCTAAGATTAAAGCTAATCTAACTGGTTGGGAGACCAAGTCCCTTTCCCCTGGTGATAAACTCACTCTATTAAAGAGTGTCCATACTTCCATCCCTATTTATACCTTCTAGGTTATCATTCCTTAGTATGCATTTTCATGATCTTATTGGCTTGCATATAGGTACTCTTCGATCTAAGTGGTCAGCACCCCCCCTCCCCGGGCCTTTTTTCCCTCTATCATTTGATCTGATTCTTTTACTGAGGTTAGCCTTCCATTTTTCGCATATTTAAGTCATCTCACATGGCTTAATAATACAGGCTAACTTACAGGGCCCTCTTCACTCACCACTTCTCAATTTGCCTCCTATGCACAACACAAACAGAGTCAGTTTTGTGTCACAAGGGATGTACTTGCTTATGCAAACATGTTCACTCAGAGAGATCCCTTTAGTTGCATGTGCATATTTCACCTTGTAACCCTTTTGCATACTAGGCAACCATTATTTTTATTTTGGATATGCTTCCTTGTCTATTGACAATTCTACCATTTGGTCTGCTCCTGCTTACTGTGTTTGGCCTTCAATTTTTTGCATAAAAGGCTTGTCATCTCACATGTCACATGGCTTGACAAGTCTTGCCATCTGTTGGATGAAGATGAAGACTTTAAAGTGAAGGGAGGTTTTGATGATTTCCAAAGTCATCAGCTAAGTATGGAAACTTAGTACAAACCTTAGAAGATATTTGACCAAGGAAGAAATAATTCAGACGAGTCAAATATGGTCCAGAAGACTACTGATCTGTTGCTGAAGAAGGAATCAGACTGGTGGACTATCAGCCGACTCAAATCAGATTAGTTCAAATTTGGGATCAGCCGAGTATACATCAGACGAGTGACTTCGATCAGCAGAGTGGAAGTGGATCAGAAGTTAGTGCAACGGTAATAAATGCACTTGGAGTAATAAATGCTGAAGAGGAAGGGTATTTATGACAAATGATTGAAGAGAAACCTAGTATCAGCTTGGTGCATTTAATGCGGACTGACAGGAAGTACATCAGAGTGTACAGTGTTCAGTTGCAGATAGCCGTTTCTGCAGAAAGGACCAGTACTCGAGGATTTGGACACCTGTCGATCTCTCAACGGGCAGATTTTCAAATCTCAAGTATAAATAGTTCAGTTCGTGAGTTGAAGAAGAAGAGACAACACATTTTGAGAGCAAAAATCTGAAGCAGAATTCTTCTAAGTCTCAAACTCAAGAACAGAACACTCATCAGCCGAGTCATTTGTTGACGAAGCAGAAAAGAGAGATAAAAAGATATACACATAAATCTGAGTAATTTTGTAAGAGAAGTGTTGTGAGAAGTAGATATCCATCTTAGTGAGTGATATTACTTCAGAGGATAGGTTTTCTTTGTGATTCCCTATTGCGCACTTGTGGCCATTTCATTTGTTGTCTGGCACAAGCATTGTATATTGTAAACTGTGTGTTTATAGTATAACCCAAGATCTAAGTGACTTGGAAGAGTGGACTAAAGGATTTACATCCATATAACCACTATAAAAATCCTTTGTGTTATACTTGCATTATTTTCTGCATATTTCAAAAAGCATACTTTAACACAAAAAGTTAACTGTTGAAAAGTTTTAAAAAGGAGTTTATTAAAACTGGGGATAAAACATTTTCTAAGTTAAGAAAACTACTTGTGAAAAACACTAGAAATATCCGCTGCAAGTTAGTTATTTTAAAACTCTGATTTTGATAAAATCAGCTGAGTGAAATCAGAAGAGTGGTCAACTCTGCTGTTCAAAGCTTTGTGCGAGATCAGCATAGTCAACTTACGATTACTGATCAGCTTAGTCTGCTGACAGAAAAGTTAGAGAATTTTAAAAGATAAATTTTTAAGAGGTCTATTCCCCCCCCCCCCCCCCCTCTAGACCTCATCTGACCACTTGGGACCAACACCATCTCACATGACTTGGCTTTAAATACATAAGATTTTGGCCAAACAATAGATTCCACTCACTCACCATTTCTACATGGCCATACTAAATACTTGCACACGCTGATTCTAATTCTGCATAATTATTGTGGTTATTTTGCTTTAGTTGATGTTTTGATCTTGTGTTTGTTTTGGAGGTGCTACTGTTGGATAATTGTGGATGTTTCTTGGACTGACGATGTTCTTTGTACCTGGCTTATGAGGATAGTGTCCATCTGATAGGCGTGGAGGCTTAGTTGTTTGTTGACCTCTGTTTGGTCTCTTTCCTATTTAGCTTTTTTCGGTCCCAGCGTGTTGGCTTCTTTTGATTTGCCTTGCATGGCTGTATTGGCCTTTTCAGGCTTGTATCTTTGTTTTGTTGCTGGTGTTTCTGTTTGTATATTGGCCAAACTTTTAGGCCTTGATTTTTGGTTGTTTGTGGGGGTTGGTCCCTTTTGGTTTTCGTTATCGAGGGTCAAATAAAATGTGAGTTCTCCCCTCACTGTATTAAATCTAATTAGTGACACGCATTAACTATAAGCCCATAGAAGAGTCATCTATAGTGCCATGTTGGATTTTCCTAAGGGTCTTCAACAACCACTTTATCACCGATAAACCTTATATGAAATTTGTCTTTGAATTGGTAAGCCACTCAGGACAGATGAAGCCACAACTAATAGGTCAAATTTATTTGGGGCCAGGTTGTGTGTTGAAATAGACTTGATGGAAGAACCTATCTTTGAGATTTCACTTGGTTTGGGTGAGAATGGGAACCGCATATACCAGGAGGTCATATATGAAAAGAGGTCCCAGTATTGTTCTGCCTGCAAAGTCACAGGCCACCTGACAAACTCTTACCCTCAGTCCAAAAGGAGGGAAAATGAGAATGCAGATCAGAGTAAGGAAAAAGAAAAGATTCCTCCAGATGGCACTAAGGGACCCAACTCCAATACCCAGGCTTCACTACAAGCCTCTGATCCTAGTACCAGCAAAAAAGTCAATAGAAGGCAGAGGGCTAAGAGAAATAAACCCCATGCTGCCACATATACTGAAGTTGATAACATGAGTCAAACGGGTAATAGGCAACTCAGGTACCTTGCTAAACCTCTTAATACTAACACATGCACTCAAGTTGCCCTTGACCTTGGCATAGGTGCACATAGACCAGCTATGACTGGCTCTAAATTAGTGTCAAATGTTGGTACTAGTAATGTGTCTGAAGGATTGAATTTTACTTCTTTGAATGCTAAAACTGTTCATAATGTTAATGCTTTGCCTGCCACTATGAATGGTTCTACTGTTCAAATTGTGAATGTGCCAAATGTGGAAATTGTGCCTTCAGTTGGGAATGTTAACATGCCTAGTGGTGAAAATATTTGTATTCAGGTATGTGGAGAAAGGGAGTAAAAGTATCACAGCGACACCGTCTGATATTGAATTGAATTCAGTAGAAAGAGATAAGGGTATTCCTGAAATTGTAGGATCTTCAACGACCAGAATTGTAAGTCCCCTAATAAATATCATTCAGTTTAAAGTGCAGAACTCAACCTAAGCACAATCAAAGAAATCAAGTGAGAGCATTCATATTCAATCTGTCAAAACCACTAAGCTGTTCTAAGAGATCAGTTTAAAAGAGTTGAAGAAACACTTGTGAAGTTTTGAGAGCAACTGAGAGTTGTTCTGTGAGTTTATATCTGAGAGATTTAAACTTCTTTAGAGAACTAAGAGCTTAGAGAATTTCTAAGAGAAATTTCTCCATTTATGTTGGTCCCAAGTGGTCAGTTGAGGTCTAGAGGGTGGGAGGGGGTGAATAGACCTCTTTTCTTTCTCAAAGTTTCTCCAACTTTTCTTATCAGCAGAGTAAGCTGGTCAAACTGGTGAGACTATTTTGCTGATTGCGCACTTGGCTTAAACAACGAAGTTGACCACTCGTCTGATTTACTTATCTGTTTCAATTTATATCAGAGTTTGAAACTTGTATGCAACGGATTTGTCAAGTGTTTATCCACTAACTGATAAAGAAAAAAATAATAGAGGAAATAAGAGCTAGAATTGAGGCTGCTGAAAATTTTGTAACTTTTTGTGGATTCTGCAGTCAATATTACTGATTTGTTGAATATCAGCTTTCATACCACTAACTTGATTTGTCAAGGTAACAACACAGAACTATCAGTAGGCTGGGGGATGCTTTGAACAGTGCTCTGAACAAGTCTAGAAATAGCTTCTTCAAATTTTTGCAGCAGCTCCTTGTTCTTTTCCTCCATCTCCTTCATTGGATTTTCAATCAATGTCTTCATGGACTCCATGATTGTTGATTGAACACTTTCAGTTGAGGTGGTGGGGATGGCACTTCTTTCTTTTGTAGGAGTAGCTTCAGCTTTCTAAAGGCTCCTTTTCAGTGATGACTGCATCCAGTGGAACTTGAGGTTCAGCGATGTGTAGTTCCTCAAATGAGTCCTTCACTTCTTGGTTTAGATCAGCACCAACATCTGTAACATGAATAAAATCAACATCATCAGTAGACATGACTGTTTTATGATGAATAAAATCTGCAGGTACAAATGGCGAAGTCGTCTGATTTAAGTTGACAGGTTCTTGGTATTTGTTGATTTCTGAACCAAAAGCAATGTGTTGTAGACTTGGTAGGTTTGGTAGATCACTTGATGTTCCTTGTCCGTATCTCGATCTTTCCACCCATTTATCCAAGGTTACGCGAACTGCTGTCTTTACATCTCTTTCTGCTAAGTCTTCACCCCTCTTGGGTCTATTTTCATTGATTCTCGCAGTGCTGTAGATTCTTTCTGTACAATGAGCTTCACGTACTCATGTACTCTATCATGAAAGAAATCAGAATCCAAAGCTTGTTGAATGTCATTGGTTTGCAGCCAATTCAGCACCCAACATTCTTCAGCATCAGCCTCATTCCAGGCTCTATCAGCAGAGTAAGCTGATCGAACTGGTGAGACTACTTTGCTGAATGCGCACTTAGCTTAAACAACGAAGTTGACCACTCGTCTTATTTGCTTATCTGTTTCAATTTAAATCAGAGTGTGAAACTTGTATGCAGAAGATTTGTCAAGTGTTTTTCAAACAAGTTATTTTCTTACTTAAAAGATTTTATCCCCAGTTTTAAACTCCTTTTTAAAATCTTTTAGTTTGCTCAAGTGTTTGTATGCTTTTGAAATATGCAAGTAAAAATGCAAGTAATCAAACACATAGAATTTTTATAGTGGTTATATAGACAAGAATGTCTTTTAGTCCACTCTTCCAAATCACGAAGATTTTGGGTTATACTAGAAACACTAAGTAACCTAGTACACTCTTCTTGTGCTTTTACAACAAATGATAAAGCCACAAGTTCGCTATAGGAGATCACAAAGAAAACATATACTATGAAGTTATATCACTCACAAAGATGGATATACACTTCGCACAACACTCACAATTTACAGAAATCACTCAGATTTTGTTTTAGCTTTGTTTCTTCAACTCGGCTTTGTCAACAGATGACTCGGCTGATGGTGATCTGTTTTTGAGTTTTTGAGACTTAGAAGATTTTGATCTTTGAATGCTCTCTCAGTTGTTGTGTTCTTCACTTGTCTAACTCTTGAATTCAGATCTATTTATACTCGTGAATTTGAATTTATGTCCGTTGAAGTAAGACAGATTTTCAGATCTTCCTCGAGCAGTTGTCCTTGTTTCAGAATGGCTTCTGCAACTATTAACTGTACAATTCTGCTGTACTTTTTGTCAAGTCAAATTTAATGCACCTTGCTGATCCGAGGTTTCTCTTCAATCATTTGTCTTTAATACCCTCTTCTTACAACATTTATTACATCAAGTGAATTTATTACCATAACTTCCTGATCACTTCCACTCTGTTGATCGAATCCATTCTGCTGATGAACACTCTGCTGATTCAAATTGAACACATCTGATTTGACTCTGCTGAAATCCACCAGTCTGATTCGGTACTCAACATCAGATCAGTAGTCTTCTGGACCAATATTCAACCTTTCTGATTGTACTTGTCTTCTCAGATTAAATTTTCAGAGGCTTGCTAAGCTTCCATTACTTAGCTCATGTCTTTCGGAAATCATCAAAACATCCCTTCACTTCTTCATCTTCATCCAACAATTTACATTCGTGTAAAGGTTCCGCTTGAGTTTAGAATTTGTAAAAGCCAAGTGTTGTATAGAACGTTTAGTGCATTGTATTCAAACATATTAAGGAAGAAGAGTGGATTAGAGGGATTACACCCTTGAACCACTATAAATTATGCGTTCTTTAAATTTCTGCATTTACGTTTGCATTCCATACGAATTTACTAGTCATCTGTTAGGTTTGAGTTTTAAAGGACTTGAAAGAATTTTCAAAGAGATAAACTATTTTGTGTTAACAAAATATTGTTCAAGTAAAACGTTCAATTAAAACTCATTTTATTCCGCTGCATACTCACAAACTCTGATTTGATTAACTGTTTTGTACTAACTGAACTAAGAACATCAAAGTAGTTATTCATCTATCAGCCAAGTGTGGATAGCTGAGTGGTTATCCATCTGTTTAAAGAACAGTCGAGTACACTGCACATCTTAAATTTTATTTTGTGAAAGATTTGAAAAGTTTTAAAATCCTCTTCCCCAACCCCCCCCCCCCCCCGCCCCCCCAACCCTACCACCCCCTCTAGACCCTTTTGACCACTTAGGACCGACAGGATTTATCAGTCTTCCACTCTCAAGCTCCTTTTAAAGAATTCTTTGATAACTGTATACTTGCTTCGTACCTACTTTGGGTCTCAATCCGTTGAGTTTGTAGTGAATTCATCTTCATTCACTTGTGATCACATTGTAATCGGTTGATCGTATTGAAATCTCATTTCTACATCGAAACTCCCTAACATAATGTTGTTTCCATTAAAATTCTTGAATAGTATTTCAAATATCGTCTCTAAATCAAGGATCTCATAAACGTTATTATTGTTGAGATCAAATGATCGTATTTGGAATCTCGCTTCTAGTTTAATTTTTATTTTTAATCACATTGTATCGTAATCGATCGAATCATATTTGGAATCTCACTCTACATTGAAATTTCGTTCAATTGATAATCCTTGTTCATTTGAGATTCCTAAAA
>JAYDYQ010000966.1:0-68399 GCA_034814905.1 Penstemon davidsonii | reverse complement strand
CGATTTTCATTTTTCTGAACATGTTTTATCGAGGGAAGGTCGTAGCAAAAGCTTTCACCCTCGGCCGATATTTATTTTTGATCAAGATTTTATCGAGGGAGGGTCATAGCAAAAGCTTTCACCCTCGGCCGATATACTCTTTTTCCTTCCTGGTGCTCGGAATACAGTTTGAATTCAAACGGAGGATTTCATTGCTTGTCCTTACACTTTTAGGGAACATAAAATTACGAAAACTGTAAATTACAAGAAAAATTTAAATGATTGCAATTATCAACTACCGACCGTAGTATTTCCTTAGATTTACTGCGTTCCAGGCTCTTGGCAAGACTTCACCGTTGAGGTGAGCAATTTTATAGGACCCTTTCTTCCCGACCTCCTGCACGACATAAGGGCCGTCCCAGTTTGGCTGAAGCTTTCCGACATGCTTAGATACTTCCACCTTTTTGAGAACCAAATCCCCGACCTTGAATGTTCTTATTCTGACTTTCTTGTCATAAGCTCTTTCCATGCTGGACTTGGTGGCTTGGATCTTTATGCACGCTCGGTCGCGTTTACCATCTGCTTGATCGACATCCATCTCTCTCAGCAACTGATTCTGATCGGGGTCATAAGATTCGACCCTTGGTGATGGAACTAATGTTTCGACCGGGATTACCGCTTCCGAACCATATACCAAAGAAAAAGGAGTTTCTCCTGTAGCAGATTTTATGGAGGTCCTGTTCGCCCAAATTACTCCAGGAAGCTCATCCAACCATCTGCCTTTTGCTTCGGCCAAACGTTTTTCCAGTGATCGAACAATTTCCCTGTTGGTGACCTCGGTCTGCCCGTTCGCCTGGGGATGCCCGACCGAAGTGAAATTCTGCTGGATCCCAAACTTTTCGCACCACTCCAAAATTTGTTTTCTCGCAAACTGAGTTCCGTTGTCGGAGATGAGGACCCTCGGAATTCCGAACCTGCACACAATATGTTTCCACAGAAAATTTATCACCTGGAACTGAGTGATTTTTGTTAAGGCAATGCATTCGATCCATTTACTGAAGTATTCCACAGCAACCAGGACATAGTTTTTTCTCGATCTAGCAGTTGGGAAAGGTCCCACGATATCGATTCCCCATTTGTCGAAGGGCCAGCAGATCGGAATTGGATGCAGCTGCTCGGCGGGCTGATGAATTAGATTTGAATAGATTTGGCAATGATGGCATTTCTTGACATAATTGATAGAATCCGAAATCATAGTAGGCCAATAATATCCAGTCCTGGAGCATTTCAAGGCTAAGGCTCGTGCACCGCAATGACTCCCCGCTTCACCTTCGTGAACTTCCTTTAAAATAAGATCGAACTGACTCTCGGGAATGCATTTCAACAAAATTCCTGAGCTTGATCTTTTATATAGCTTATCCTCGTTCAAAACGTACATTGGAGCTCGATATTTAATCCTTCGGGCTTCATTTGTATCTTCCGGCAAAGTACCGTCAGTTAGATAAGCTTTCAAAGGCTCCATCCAAGAAGACTCTCGAACATCTACCTCCATTATCTCCGAATTTGGGGTTACGTTCAAATCTATTGCCGGAGAGTTGGACATCAACCAAGTTATCATTCTTTCCTTCCGTCCATCCATCGATCCCGTAAATTTTGAAAGCAAATCCGCCCAACAGTTTTCCTCTCGAGGGATAGCTTGTATATCAAACCTTTCAAACTTTGCCGCCAGATCCTTCACCCTTTTCAAATATTTTACCATGTTAAATTCTTTCGCGTCATAAACTCCCTTCACTTGTCTATGTACGAGCTCGGAGTCGGTCAACACTGTGAGGGACTTTATGCTCGCTTTAATCGCCATTTCTAAACCTGCAATCAAAGCCTCATACTCCGCTTCATTGTTCGTGACTACGAAATCTAGAGTGATCGCATAACTGAGGTCCTCTCCCTCGGGACCTTGGAAATGAATTCCGGCCCCACCTCCTTCTCTGGTCGACGACCCATCAACATGCATCAACCAAATTTTCTCCTGAACGTCTACGACGAGGTTTACTTCTGTAACTAATCGATCTCCCGAGCCCGCTCCGGTCGACTCTGCAATAAAATCTGCCAGAACTTGAGCTTTGATGGCTGTTCGGGGTTGGTACTCGATTTCGAACTGTCCCAGTTCCACTGCCCATTTAATCAACCTGCCGGATGTCTCTGGTTTCGACAGAACTTGCCTTAGAGGCTGATTAGTCAGGACAATAATTTTGTAAGTTTGGAAATAAGGTCGCAGTCTCCGTGCGGCAATAACTAGAGCAAGTGCGAACTTCTCAATCTCCATGTAATTCTTCTCCGCCCCTTGAAGCAACTTACTCAGATAATATACCGGTTTATGCTCGGAATCCTGAATTCTCACCAAAACAGAACTTATTGCCGCATTCGAAACTGCTATGTATAAATACAAGGGCTCCCCCTCGACCGGTTTTGCCAACATCGGAGGGGAAACCAAATATCTTTTAAGCTCTTCGAAAGCTTTACTGCACTCCTCATTCCATTCGAAGCCTTTCGATTTCCTCAACAACTTGAAGAAAGGCAAACTCTTGTCTGCTGATCGGGATATAAACCTATTCAAGGATATTATTTTTCCGATCAGACTCTGCACTTCAGACAACTTGGTTGGCGGTTGTAGCTCAGCTATAGCTCGGATCTTTTCTGGGTTTGCCTCAATGCCTCGTTCGTGCACAAGATAACCGAGGAATTTACCCGACCTTACCCCGAAAGTGCACTTAGCCGGATTCAGTTTCATTCTGTATTTCCTTAGGATGGCGAAACATCTGTCAAGGTGCTTTATATGATCCTCCTCGGTCATGCTCTTCACTAGCATATCATCAACATAAACTTCCATGATCTCACCAATAAGATCTTTGAACATCATATTCACAAGCCTTTGATAAGTTGCCCCTGCATTCCTTAGCCCGAACGACATTACAATGAAGCAGTACACTCCTCGTTCGGTAATAAAGGCTGTTTTATCCTGATCTCTCTCATTCATAAATATTTGATAAAACCCTTGGAAAGCATCCATCATACTAAAGAAAATGAATCCCGCAGTCGAGTCGACCAACATATCGATCCGAGGTAAAGGATAGGGGTCCCTTAGGCACAATTTGTTTAGGTCGGTAAAATCGTTACACATTCTCCATTTGTTGTCGACCTTCTCTCCCTTGGACACCAACACTACATTGCAAAGCCATTCGGTGAAAGTTATTTCCCGAATCTGTTTCGCGGCCAATAATCTATCCAACTCAGCATTGATGATTTTGTCTTTTTCTCGACTGTGATTCCTCTTCTTTTGTCTGACTGGCTTTGCTTTAGGATCGATATTTAAAGAATGAGTGATCACCCTTGGGTCGATTCCGACGATATCGTCAGAACTCCAAGCAAAGACATCAGCGTTGTCTCTAAGGAATTCGATCAACATGGTCTCCATCCCTTGACTTAGCTCGGTTCCAATTCTGGTGAACTTCTCAGGAGAGCCAGGGATTAACGTTACTTGTTTATGATTTGGTGGTTGTACGCTCATATCGATCTCTTTTCCTTTTTTACTCTGCAACTTTTCACAAACTGGCAACGGGAGGTCGGATACTGAGAATACCTTTTCCTCTTCTAACTTTATTTTCGAGGGCAATACTGGCTCAAACTGCTTCTTCATGTTTAAAGATGTGTTATAACATTCCCACGCCATGCATTGGTCGTTCCTCATCTCTCCGACCCCTGCCAAAGTGGGAAACTTGACCATCTGGTGGTAAGTCGACACGACCGCTTTGAATACGTTTAAAGCCGGTCTTCCCAAAATTGCATTGTAAGCGAACGGGGTACTCACGACCAAGAACTTAACCATCTTCGTAACATCTTTAGGTTTTTTACCCATAGTAGTACTCAAGAGTATGGTTCCGAGAGGAACAATTTCCGATCCACCGAACCCAATGAGCGGAGTGGATACCCGTTCCAGTCGCGGGTGTTGTAGATTCATTCTGTCGAGCGCCTCAGAAGAGATTATGTTTGCTGAACTGGCATTATCGATTAATACCCTCCTAACGTCGAAGTTAGCAATTCTCAGGGTCAAGACCATCGAAAAATCAGGGTCATCTTCATTAGTATCCCAAGTCACATTACTTGGTCTGTCAGCCTCGGAAAAACTAATGACTTGATTTATCGAGGGCGCTGGTCTTAAGGACATGACTTTTTTCTTAGTCGAGACACCAGTCTTTATCGACCTAGCAGTCCTTTTCCTCGCATTCCTGCTATCTCCCCCAGCTGGCCCACCAGATATCATATTGATCACGCGATTCGTCTGGTCCTCTGCTTGGTGTTGATCCTCACGGTGTTGTTCGGAGGACCTCCTAGGACTTCTGGATCGATAACGGCCGTTATGGTTCTCCTTTCTGACGTATTCCTTCAACTTTCCTTGAGCAATCAGTTTTTCGATTTCCTGCTTTAACTGAAAACAATCCTCGGTGCTATGCCCCCGAGCTCTGTGGTATCTGCAATACTTATCGTGATTCATTGTCCCTGGCCTAGGTTGAGTGATACGCCGAGCTCCAGGGACCAAATTTCTCTCCTCGAGGACTGTTAGAATCTCGTCCCTTGAGGTATTCAGTCTGGTAAAGTTGCTTTTTCCATGCTCCGTCCTCGGAGCCCTATCTGGAGACGCAGGTCGACCGTAGACATTAGATCTGTGGGTCGGAGCCTGAGGTTTATAGACCTTAAGTCTCTGCCAGACCGAGCCTCTTTGCTGCGCGTTTGACCCTCCATAGTCGCTTGGTTTTGGGATAGGGGCCCGATCAGGTTTCTTCACGATCGGGGGCCTAGAATTCTGTGCGTTTTTTAACTTATTCATTTCCTCCTGGATCATGTATTTCTCGGCTATTTCCATAATCCGCTCGAAAGACTTCGGTTGCTTTCGGCAGAGAGCATTCCCGAACTGGCTGTTTCTGGTCAGTTCGAACATTAATGATGACAGAAACTCAATCTGTGGGGTATCAACTTTCAGAAGTTCAATACTAAATCTAGCCAACCACTGCCTCAGTGTTTCTCCTTCCATTTGCTTCACCGTTCCCAAATGATTAGCAGGTAACCTTTGTTTCCTTTGGCTAGCAAACTGGTGTTTCAATTTATCGCACAACTCATCGAAAGAGAAGATCGAGTTCGGAGGTAGTTTTCCGAACCAATCCAAAGCAATTCCCTCGAACGTTGTGACCATGATTTTGCAACAAAAATCCTCCGAATGTCCATATAAATTCAACACATTTATGAAACTTTTTATATGCTCCCCGGGGTCAGAGGTCCCATTATATCTTGGCAACCTGGTCGGGACCGTCTCTGTTCCCCGAGCTTCTCTAATTTCTTGACAGAAAGGCGAACATCGCATAATATTCGTGCTCAGTTCCCTATTTCGTGCTTCAAGGAAAACGGCCCCATGCTCTTTGGCTTCAATTCCTCGAGCCATGACGTCTGCGGGTGGGGTTTCTTTTATTAACTTCTCCTTCTCCAACTCCTTTGTGACTCTTTCTTGAACAATCTTTTCCAAGTCAGCCTCGGTCACCTTCCTGTAGGCTGGTTTTCTAGATCTCTCCACAGCTTTGGGTTGACTTTCCCCGACCACCGAATCCTCTAAATTTTGTACACTCCTAGAAGGTTGCCCTGATCAGACAACAGTTCTAGCTCGCGGTGGGTTGGGTCTTACATCAGATGGTTCGCCCAGAGCAAATCGACGAACACTTCCTTCCCTTGGCCTGTTGGAAATCGGACCCCGAGCAGTAGGCTGATCGACCGGGTGCTGCTGACCTGGCAGAGTTTCATGATCTGCTCTCTCCGTGTTCAAGAATTCTCTACACATGGTTCCGATAATGGAACGTAAATCAGCCACTGTCGTATGAATAGGCATATCATTCGGCGGGTCGAGCGGCGGCACCTCAGATTGGTGGGCCGCTCGGGATTGGTTACTTGGTTCATTATTTACGGAGCGCTGCGCTCCAACAGCTTGTGAAGGCTCACCTCGATTGTACGTGTACCTCCTTGTAGTAGGCATATTTCGATCTAACACCCGAGTGTGCCCCACGGTGGGCGCCAATTGATTATGCCGTTTTTCGTTCGAGTTCAATAAAGAAAGCGGAGTATAACAATATATGAATCGAGCGTGTGAAAACGGTATATTAATATCGGTGTTCGAATACAAATTACAAAGCGGGTCTACCCGAGCATTAAGGGATGCCGTACTACTAGAAAGACTAATACAAAGAGAATACAAGCTAATTTCTAGTCCGAACGATAGGTCCGAGCAGAAGGAATATCTTGGAAGTCGTGTCCCCCTGATGCCATAAATGCGCCGCGTATTTATAGGAACAGTAATGAACTAGCTGGACCGTCTGTAGGAGAACGCTTCTCGGCCAGCTGTATAAAGCTGTGGGTCGGCCCCACAGTAATCCCGAGGAGATGTGTAGGTCGGAGAGTAGAATCCCATACCACCGTTCTGGCTTGATCGGAATTATGTCCTTCTGGTCGGAGAGTACCATCTTGGTCGGGATCGAGTTCGACCTTGAGCAGGAGGTATTTCCTAAAGTGGCATATGCGAAATACCCCTCATCAGGCGCTAACCGTTCTCAGGCTAGAGATGCTACTCAACGGTAGACAGTGGCCTCAAGTCCCGTTATTCGATTTAAACCTTCTAGTATGGCTTTGTAGAAGAATGACCTCGATCCCATTTATTTCGCGTCTTGGTTCAATAGTCGAATAGTCATACCGACTATTCTCGAGTTACCTACAACCAACGTCCCAAATTCTATAAATAACGATTCCACGATCGATAACTCTTCAAACTCCATACGTTGCTCTATTCTTATCTATTGTCTCGCCTTTTATATAAAACGTCTATTGAGAGTGATTTAATTAAATTCGATTAAATAAGACAACCACGACATTGATTGATTACTTTAACAAACTTTCATAATCAGTTTCTAGAATTAAAGTAATTAACTTTAATTTTGAATTCATCAATAGTCCTCTAACGAACATATATACACAAGCATATAAATACATATTAAACTAATTACATTTAGAAAAGTTAATGTTTATATTTTACTAATTATTTAGTTTAAGAATCCATGATTAAAAGTCCAAACCATTTAAAGTTATTTTTAAGTTCAACTAAATATATATAATCACGTCTAACAAGTATATATATTAAACTATTTTTATTGAACTATTATATCATTAGTTAAGGTAAGTATAAATTAACTTTAATTATACTAGTTTATTTAGTAACTCAATCCAAGTCCAACATTAACTAATTAACATAATTAATTTAAATAATTATGAATAATGGTTATTTATGATAATTTAATTAATGTAAACTAGTTTAAGTCCAATATCTCATAGTCCAATTCATTTTCGGTCCACTTGAAGGTCCTAATTTCAGTTTTGGTCCAAAATATATAGTCTAATACACTTAACCCCAATTCTATTAACAAGCTCACAATTTAAACCAATCCAAGCAATGAAGGCCCAAAATACAGAGGCTTATTAATACTAAAGCCCAATTAAATTACCTGCAATTGGTTTTACCCAAACCAACTGGCCCACTTAAATCTAACCACTTAACCCATCACTCAACCCCAACCCAACTAAATCACATTCAAGACCTAAAATACTTAAAGCCCAATAACACATCCCAAACCCTAACCCTCATTGCATCATCTTCCACCTCAAACCCTAGCTGGCCGCCGCCACCAGAACGCCGCTGCCACTGTCGCCGCCGTCGCACCCCCACCGGAAAACCACCATCAGCCCCAAATCAATTCGAAACAACCCAAATCCGAGCCCAAAACTTCTTCCTCTATAACCGTAGCCACAACCGCCGCCATTGTAAACAAGCCACCACCACCTCAACCATCGTACCACCACCACCGTTTCATCTCTTTCTCTCCCTCTCTCCTTCGTCCGAATAAAAGAAGAAAACACGAAACTCCCTCCTAACACTAACACCCTCCACCACCACCGCGAGCCACCACACCGAACCACACCACCGCTACCGTCTCTCCCTCTCCCTCACCACTTCTCTCTCTCTCTCTCTCTCTCTCCCTCTTTTCTTCTGTCTCTCTCGGTCAAATTTCTCTACTGTGTGTAAATCGCACACAGTGAAAATGGGGTGAGTGTGTACGGGAGTTTGTGTGTGTAAAAGGGTGTGTATCTAATTATGTGTATCTACATTAATTTAGAAGAGGACAAGTATTCAATTAAACCAAGAGTCATCAGCTATCCTCTAATTTGCTGCCGTGTGTGTGTGTTACGGGAAGGATAAGCTCAATGTGTATAATGCTATATGGCTTTCCTTAATCAAGAAGGTTACTAATCCTTTTATATCAATTCACACCCTCTATTAATCCCCACTACTGTTTGAGTCCTTATATTTTATGTAGCTATAAATTAAATTTAACTTTATTTGAATTTATTGGACTAGCACAAGCATATTTCTACTTTATCTAATTACTCGATCCACTTAATATAGGAATTCAATACTTATCAAGCTACACTAAATTCACAACAGTTAACGAGTTGATAAATCCTCCCTTTTGTCTTCTACTATAGTTTGACACTTTATTTTATTTTTAAAGTTTAATTAAAAATCTCAATTACAATTACAATTCTTTTCTTTAGTTTCTTATTTAGATTAAACTCAACTGAAATTCATTTTACACTTATTTAAAATTACGGGATATTACAAAAGTTTTTAAATTTTTAGGACAACGATTTCACTCAAGGAGTTGGAAAACAGATAGTCACTCAAAGAAATAGGCCATATTTTTACGGACAAGCATACAAACAAACATTGATCCAAAGATAGGAAACATAACTATCTAGAGGTCACATTCTTTCACAATTTAGCTTCAGGATTTCAATTGGTCAATACATACTATGGATCCATATAAAGATTCGTCCTCTATAATGACGAAAACTAAGAATTTTTTTTTTTCTTCACTTCTTTTTTTTCTTTTTTTTTTTCTCTCTTTTTTCTCTCTTTTTTTTTCATGGCTCATGAAGACATTTTACTCTTGACCAATATCATCCATATCTTTTATTTTTCTTTAAGAATGTTACTCTAAATAGCAATTAACCAATTCAAAAGAGCAATATAAGTTCATAAGTTGTTTTCTCAACCTCTCCACTCACTCACAAAATATGTGTGAGTATAGAAAAAAAAAAACTTTAACTTGGAAGATTTCTAGGCTATATGCATCGAACATCCATCTTACCACAAGCTTAGTAATGTGCAAAAAATTATTTCGGAAGCTACTTTCTAGTAATAAAGATAGAAAAGTGACTAAGACTTTACACTATGAAATCATACCTAAATAGCAAATCTAGCATCTCAAATCAATCCATCCATACATACATTATAGCCCATTTTCAAGAGAATCGCTAATATAAAAGCAATAACTAGTCTTTCTTTAAAATCATTTTTTCTTTCTTTCGGAAATCTACCACCCCCAACCTAAATATGACAGTGTCCTCATTGTCACTATAATATGAATGCAGAGAATACAAGAGACAAATGACTACTTGAATGATGTAAGTTAAGCTAGAGATGATCTTAAAAACACAGAAAAAAAAACAAAAAACAAAAAACAAAACACACCAAAAAAAAAAAAACTATAGTACATAATGGAAAGATAAAACCTGATCAATGGTAGATAGGAGCCGCAAGTGCAATCTCCTCACGTTCATCTACCCTCTCCACAATTTGCTTTAATCGTTGACCATTCACACAAAAAAGTCTCCCATCTTTAGGATTTTCAACTTCTACGGAACCATTGGGAAAGACTTGTTTTACCACAAACGGACCAGTCCATCTTGATCTCAACTTTTCAGGGTGGAGATGTAAACGAGAATCATATAGGAATACGCGTTGGTTTGGCTCAAAGTTCTTTTTAAGGATTTGTTTGTCATGAGCGACTTTCAGTTTAGCTTTGTAGATCCTTGAGTTGTCATAAGCATCGTTCCTTAATTCTTCTATTTCTGACAATTGTAAGTTCCTTTGAAGACCTGCAGCATTAAAATCAAAGTTAAGTGATTTAACTGCCAATAAGCTTTATGTTCTAACTCTACAGGTAAATGACAAGCTTTTCCATAAACAATGCGATAAGGGGACATCCCTAGAATAGTCTTGTAAGCAGTACGATATGCCCAAAGTGCATCAGAAAGTCGTAAAGACCAATCCTTGCGGTTTTGGTTAATCGTTTTCTCCAAAATTTTCTTAACTTCCCTATTTGCTAACTCAACTTGCCCATTGGTTTGCGGATGATATGCATTGGAAACCTTGTGAATAACACCATACCTGCGCATCAAAGCTTCAAAAGAACGGTTACAAAAATGTGTACCTTGATCACTAATAATAACTCGTGGTGTACCATACCTAGCTAACACATTTTCCTCTAAGAATTTTACTACTGTAGTGTTATCATTCTTACGACATGGTACAACTTCTACCCATTTTGACACATAATCAACAGCAAGAAGAATATATAGATAACCATAAGAAGAAGGAAAAGGACCCATAAAATCAATACCCCAACAATAAAAAATCTCAATAACAAGAATTGGGTTAAGGGGCATCATGTGGCGTCGAGTCAACGCTCCTAACTTTTGGCATCTATCACAAGAACGACAAAAATGATTAGTATCTTTGAACAAACTTGGCCAATAAAGACCACATTGTAAAATTTTAGCAGCTGTCTTTTTCATAGAAAAATGACCACCACAAGCCTCGGAATGACAAAAGTTCAAGACACTATTTACCTCAGTCTCAGGAATGCACCTTCTCATGATTTGGTCGGGGCAATATTTATACAAATAAGGATCATCCCAATAAAAATTTCTTACCTCGATCAAGAACTTACGCTTATCTTGTGCAGTCCAACTTGATGGAAGTTCACCAGAAACCAAGTAGTTAACAATATTAGCATACCATGGCAATTGATCTACATTGAACAATTGTTCATCGGGAAAGTCATCTCGAATTGGGGGATCTTTTGTAGAATCAATGAACTCCAAACGAGATAGATGATCCGCCACAACATTCTCGACACCCTTCTTATCTTTAATTGTTAAATCAAATTCCTGCAACAAAAGAATCCACCTAATTAAACGAGCCTTAGCATCCTTCTGGGAAAGAAGATATTTAAGAGCTGCATGGTCAGTATAAACAGTAATAGGTGAACCAATAAGATACGATTGAAATTTTTCCATGGCAAAGACGACTGCTAGTAGTTCTTTTTCAGTAGTAGAGTAGTTTTGTTGAGCACTATTTAAGGTCCTACTAGCATAATAGATAACAAATGGTTTTCCTTCCCTACGTTGTCCTAAAACGGCTCCAAGAGCATGATCACTAGCGTCACACATGATTTCGAAAGGTAAGTTCCAATCTGGTGATTGTATGATGGGTGCGGTAGTGAGCTTTTGGACAAGTGTTTTGAAAGCTTTTTCACACTCGGGAGTCCAGTCAAACCTAGCATCTTTGGCTAAAAGGTTACATAGGGGACGAGATATAGAAGAGAAATTTTGTATGAACCTCCTATAAAAACCAGCATGTCCAAGGAATGACCTAACATCTTTCACAGTTTTAGGTATATGCAGATTAGCAATTATCTCAATTTTTGCTTTGTCAACCTCTATTCCTTTTTCAGACACTATATGACCTAAAACAATCCCAGATGAAACCATGAAGTGACATTTCTCCCAGTTCAGAACGAGACCTTTTTCTTCACACCTGCTCAAAACAGCTTTCAAGTTAAGTAAACAAGAATCAAAAGAGTCTCCAAAAACAGCTATATCATCCATAAACACTTCCATGAATTTTTCAACCATATCAGAAAATATGCTCATCATACAACGTTGGAAAGTAGCAGGTGCATTAAACCAAATGGCATTCTACGAAATGCAAAAGTACCAAAAGGACATGTAAATGTTGTCTTTTCTTGATCTTCTAAAGCTATTTCAATTTGATAATATCCAGAATATCCATCAAGAAAGCAATAAAACAGATGACCAACTATACGTTCTAATATTTGGTCGATAAAAGGAAGTGGAAAGTGATCTTTTCATGTTGCAGAGTTTAATTTTCTATAGTCAATGCACATACAACTCTAGTGGGAATAGGATGCCCTTCTTCATTTTCTACAACTGTAACTCTAGATTTCTTTGGTACTACTTGTGTAGGACTAACCCATTGACTATCAGATATAGGAAAGATGATGCCTACATCTAATAATTTCAAGACCTCTTTTTTCACTACTTCTTTCATGATGGGGTTTAATCTTCTTTGAGGATCTCTACGTGGGTTAGCACTATCTTCTAAATGAATCTTATGTGAACAAATTAAGGGACTAATACCTTTAATATCAGCTATCGACCAACCTAGTGCAGACTTATGTTTTTTCAACAGATTTATGAGTTTCTTATCTTGCTCGACACTAAGTTTAGACAAAATTATAACAGGAAAGGTATCACCTGATCCCAAGAATGCGTATTTCAGTTATTCTGGTAGTTGAGATAACTCGACTTTCGGTGCCTCAAAGGAAGATGCTTTTGGTTTTGTTCTTTCTTTTGGTAGCTCCTCAAAGCGTGGTTGCCAAACATTTCTTTCATTTACCCCTGTGTCATTAACAAAATTAGATGAATTAATATTATTAACAGAGGTAATCGAATCATCAAAATCAGAATCACAAAGGAGATAGTGTAAGGATTCAGAATTTTCCCTTTCGAATGTTTCAGACACCAATGAATCTATCATATAAGTATGGTGACACTCATCTTCATCTTGTAGTTGCTTCCCAACATGGAATACATTGACTTCCAGTGTCATATTACCAAATGTAAGCTTCATAAGACCATTCCTACAATTGATGAGAGCATTTGCTGTAGCAAGGAAATGTCTACCTAGGATCAGTGGTATCTTAGACTCCATATTGACCACATATTGAGTATCCAAGACCAAGAAATCAACAGGATAATAGAATTTGTCAATTTGAAGCAAAACATCCTCTACTATTCCCTTGGGTCTACGAATGGTTCGGTCAGCTAGTTGCAAAACAACAGATGTAGGCTTGATCTCTCCAAGGCTAAGTTGCAAGTAAACAGAGTATGGCATAAGGTTTACACTTGCTCCAAGGTCTAATAAAGCTTGACTAAACTCATGTGGACCAATCTGACAGGTGATCGTGGGACACCCAGGATCTTTATATTTAGGTGGTACCTTTTGCTCAATCACTGCACTTATTTGCTAAGTCAAAAATGCGGTTTTCTTGACATTGTGTTTTCTTTTCACAGTACACAGATCCTTAATCACCTTGGCATATGAAGGTACCTGTCTGATAACATGTAACAAAGGCAAATTAATTTTGACTTGTTTCAAATGTTCAAGAATTTCACCATGATTTTCTGGTATTTTTCCCAATTTCAGTGCTTGAGGGAAAGGAACATGGACCAAGGTTTTCTGCTCAACTTCCTTAGGGGGGTCGTTTGGTGGACTAGATAAAGTTGGTCCCTCTAAGACCTTACCGCTACGAGTGGTGATGGCATTGATATCTTTGATGTTATGTGATTCGGAAGACTCCATCTTATGTTGCCCCTTAGGATTAGACTGCGGTTGGGAAGGGAACTTGCCTCGTTCTTGTATAGTAAGAGCACTAGTTAGCTTACCAATTTGATTTTTTATCTCTTTGTTCTCTTCCACAATCTGAGTTATTACGGCTTCTACCTTTTGATTAGTCTTACTTTGTGCCTCAATAAATGCTTGAAGTGTGTCCTCTAAAGGATTCCTATTTTGGTGAGCATTATTTTGAGGTGCAGGGTAAATTCTAGGTGCTTGTCCCTTAGATTTCCAACTAAAGTTAGGGTGATTTCTCCAGCCAGGATTGTATGTCTCGGAATAAGGTGAAAAAGGTTTCCTATATGTTCCTAAGGTATTACATTGTTCTTCGTAAACCTCTCTCATCTCACCAAGTGTAGGACATACTTGAGCTAAATTATCTACCCCACCACAAATGAAACAACTATCTTGTGACTCTACCCTTGCAACTTGTTGAGGTTTTTGACTACCTTTTGTTTCTAAAGCTTTTAATTTGTCAGTCAATGCTTCAACTTGTGCTTTAAGGTTGTCTTCTTCCTTAAGATAGTAAATTCCACTAGTTTTTGTTCTACTAGTACCATCAGTAGTACTAGGTCCAGTCCAGGTGTGAGCTTTTTCGGCTATGTCATTTAGGTAATCTATGGCCTCATCAGGATCTTTTTCAAGAAACTCCCCATTACACATCATTTCAATAAATTGACGGTCCCTAGATGTAAGTCCCTCATAGAAATAGCTAACAAGACGCCAATTTTCATACCCATGGTGCGGACACATATTCAACAGTTCTTTGAACCTCTCCCAGGCTTGGTATAAAGCTTCATTATCTTTTTGGGAAAAGGTAGAGATTTGTCTCTTAAGGTTGTTGGTCTTATGTTGGGGAAAGTATTTGTTGAAAAAGGCTTCGGTCATTTCTGCCCATGTACCTATAGATCTAGGTCTCAAAGAGTACAACCAGCTTTTTGCTTTGTCTTTTAGCGAGAAAGGGAAGAATTTCAACCTAATTGACTCTACGACATTGGGTTTACTATTAAAAGTGGCGATGACCTCCTCGAATTCTCTAATGTGCAGGTAAGGATTCTCACTATCCATGCCATGAAAGGTTGGTAAGAGTTGGATCATTATTGGTTTGAAATCTATTTGCGGATTATCTGCGGGAAACATGATGCATGAGGGGGTGGCTGTGCGGTTTGGGTGTAGGTATTCTCTTAAGGAACGTTCAGGGTTGTTTTCAAGTTGGTCCATTGTGGTAGGTGTATCAGTTAATGCAATACTTGACCAAGATTCACTTAAAAATTGAGAAGTTGGATTGATTTTTTTAGTGTTTTCCCTAAGTTCTTTCTTTAACCTACGCAACGTTTTCTCAATTTCTGGATCGTACTGCAATTCACCTTGATTAGAAGATCGAGTTACAAACATAAAAACAAAACTCTTTTTTTTTTTTTTTTTAATAAAAACTAATCAATTAACTAATAAATAGAAATAGTACGAAACTTCCTACAATTACCTAATAGAACAAAAATTGAATAAAATAAAGTTACTTACCTCGTTAGCTAAATAGATAGGAGCCGCAAGTGCAATCTCCTCACGTTCATCTACCCTCTCCACAATTTGCTTTAATCGTTGGCCATTCACACGAAAAAGTCTCCCATCTTTAGGATTTTCAACTTCTACGGAACCATTGGGAAAGACTTGTTTTACCACAAACGGACCAGTCCATCTTGATCTCAACTTTCCAGGGTGGAGATGTACACGAGAATCATATAGGAATACGCGTTGGTTTGGCTCAAAGTTCTTTCTAAGATTTTGTTTGTCATGAGCGACTTTCAGTTTAGCTTTGTAGATCCTTGAGTTGTCATAAGCATTGTTCCTTAATTCTTCTATTTCTGACAATTGTAAGTTCCTTTGAAGACTTGCATCATTCAAATCAAAGTTAAGTGATTTAACTGCCCAATAAGCTTTATGTTCTAACTCTACAGGTAAATGACAAACTTTTCCATAAACAATGCGATAAGGGACATCCCTAGAATAGTCTTGTAAGCAGTACGATATGCCCAAAGTGCATCAGAAAGTCGTAAAGACCAATCCTTGCGGTTTTGGTTAACCGTTTTCTCCAGAATTTGCTTAACTTCCCTATTTGCTAACTCAGCTTGCCCATTGGTTTGCGGATGATATGCATGGGAAACCTTGTGAATAACACCATACCTGCGCATCAAAGCTTCAAAAGAACGGTTACAAAAATGTGTACCTTGATCACTAATAATAACTCGTGGAGTGCCATACCTAGCTAACACATTTTCCTTTAAGAATTTTACTACTGTATTGTTATCATTCTTACGACATGGTACAACTTCTACCCATTTTGACACATAATCAACAGCAAGAAGAATATATAGATAACCATAAGAAGAAGGAAAATGACCCATAAAATCAATACCCCAACAATCAAAAATCTCAATAACAAGAATTGGGTTAAGGGGCATCATGTGGCGTCGAGTCAACGCTCCCAACTTTTGGCATCTATCACAAGAACGACAAAAATGATTAGTATCTTTGAACAAACTTGGCCAATAAAGACCACATTGTAAAATTTTAGCAGCTGTCTTTTTCATAGAAAAATGACCACCACAAGCCTCGGAATGACAAAAGTTCAAGACACTATTTACCTCAGTCTCAGGAATGCACCTTCTCATGATTTGGTCGGGGCAATATTTATACAAATAAGGATCATCCCAATAAAAATTTATTACCTCGATCAAGAACTTACGCTTATCTTGTGCAGTCCAACTTGATGGAAGTTCACAAGAAACCAAGTAGTTAACAATATTAGCATATTGATGAGGGATATTTCGCATACGCCATTTTAGGAAATACCTCAGCTCGAGATCGACCTCGATCCCGACCAGGAAGGGTATTCTCCGACCTGAAGAACCTAGCTTCCGATCAAGCCAGATTGATAGCACAAGATCCTACTTTCCGACCTGCTTCTCTCCTCGGAATTACTGTGGGGCCGACCCTCAGGCCTGGACAGCTGGCGAGACATATTCCCCTGCGGAGGGTCTAGCTAGCTCATCAATGTTCCTATATATACGCGGCGCATTTATGACATCAGGGACGGCACTATTCCCAAGATACACTCCAGCTCGGACGTAGAGCTCGGAATAGGCCTCGGCTTGCTTTTCTTTGTATTTATCTAGCTAGTCGTACGGCATCCTGTAATGCTCGAATAGACCCACTTTGTAACTTGTATTTGGAACTTGATATTAATACACATCGCTTATACACTCGATTTATTTATTGTTTTGCTCGACTTTCCTTACTTGTCCCGAACGAAAAAGAGCATAATCAATTGGCGCCCACCGTGGGGCCATATTCGGGTGTTAGATCGAAAAATGCCTACTACTAGGAGATACACGTACCAACGCGGCGAGCCTTCACAAGCCGTCGGAGCTCAACGCTCGGTAAACAACGAACCAAATAACCAATCCCGAGCGGCCCACCAGTCTGAGGTGCCGCCGCTCGACCCTCCAAATGATTTGCCCATACATACAACAGGCCGATTTGCGGTCCATTATTGGAACCATGTGTAGAGAGTTTCTGAACACGGAAAGAGCAGATCGTGAAACTGTGCCTGGTCAGCAGCCCCCGGTCGATCAACCTACTGCTCGGGGTCCCGTTTCTAACAGGCAAAGGGAAGGGAGTATTCGTCGGTCCGCTTTGGGTGAACCATCCAATGTTCAACCCAGAGCACCTCGAGCTAGAACCGTTGTCCGCTCGGGGCAACCGTCTAGAACCGTCCAAGACTTGGAAGATTCAGTGGTCGGGGAAAGTCAGCCCGAAGCTGCGGATAGGTTAAAGAAGCCAGTCTACAGAAAAGTGACCGAGGCTGACTTGGAAAAGATCGTGCAGGAAAGAGTTGTAAAGGAGTTAAAGAAGGAGATGCTGGTAAAGGAAACCCAACCCGCGGATGTTAGGGCTCGACGAACTGAGGCTAAAGAGGACGTGGCCGTTTTCCTTGAGAATGGGCGAGATAAGGAATTGAGTACGAATATCATGCGATGTTCACCCATTTGCCAAGAAATTAGAGAAGCTCGATGTACTGAGACAGTTCCAACGAGGTTGCCAAGGTATAATGGAACCTCCGACCCAGGAGAGCATATTAATAGTTTCATAAATGTGTTGAATTTATATGGGCATTCAGGTCACCACGTTCGAAGGAATCGCTTTGGACTGGTTCGGAAAGCTACCTCCGAACTCTATCTTATCTTTTGATGAGTTGTGCGATAAGTTGAAACACCAATTTGCCATCCAAAGGAAACAAAGGTTACCTGCCAATCATTTGGGAACGGTGAAGCAGCTGGAAGGAGAAACGCTAAGGCAGTGGCTGACAAGGTTTAGTATTGAACTTCTGAAACTCGATACTCCTCAGATCGAATTTTTGTCTTCTTTAATGTTCGATCTAACCCGTAATAGCCAATTCGGGAACGCTCTTTGTCGAAAGCAACCAATATCTTTCGAGCAAATCATGGAAATAGCTGAAAAATACATGATTCAGGAGGAAATGAACAAGTTGAAGAACGCTCAGAATCCTAGGCCCCAGGTCGGAAAGAAACCTGAGAGGGCCCCTATTCCAAAGCCAAGCGACTATGGAGGGTCAAACGCGCAGCAAAGAGGCTCGGTTTGGCAGAGACTTAAGGTCTATAAACCTCAGGCTCCAACCCACAGATCTAATGTCTACGGTCGACTAGCTTCTCCAGAGCGGGCTCCAAGGAGAGAACCTGAAAAAAGCAGTTTCACCAGGCTGAATGCCTCGAGGGACGAAATTTTAACTGTGCTCGAGGAAAGGAATTTGGTCCCAGAAGCTCGGCGTATCACTCAGGCCAGGCCGGGGACTATGAATCATGATAAGTATTGCAGGTACCACAAGGCTCGGGGGCACAACACCGAGGATTGTTTTCAGTTAAAACAGGAAATTGAGAAATTAATTGCTCAGGGAAAGTTAAAGGAGTATGTTAGGAAGGGGAATCCAAACAACCGTTTCCGTTCTAGGAGTCCACGGAAGTTTTCCGAATAGCACCGTGATGATCAACATCAAGCCGATGAGCAGACGAACGGGGTGATAAATGTAATAGCTGGCGGACCTGCTGGGCGAGATAGCAGGAATGCAAGGAAAAGGACAGCTAGGTCGATAAAGACAGGTGTCTCGACCGGGAGCAAAATTATGTCCTTAGAACCAGCACCTTCGAAAAATCAGGTCATTGCTTTTACCGAGGCTGACAGACCAAGTGAAGTAACTTGGGATACTAATGAAGATGACCCCGATTTCTCGATGGTTTTAACCTTGAAAATCGCTAACTTTGAGGTTAAGAGGTATTGATCGATAATGGTAGCTCGGCAAACATAATCTCCTCTGAAGCTCTCGATAGAATGAATTTACAGCACCCGCGTCTGGATCGGGTATCTACCCCGCTTATTGGCTTCGGTGGATCGGAAATCGTTCCTCTCGGAACCATCCTCCTGAGTACCACAATGGGCAAGAAACCTAAAGATGTGACGAAGATGGTCAAGTTCTTGGTCGTAAGTACCCCTTTCGCTTATAATGCTATTTTGGGAAGATCGGCTTTAAACATTTTCAAAGCAATCGTGTCAACTTACCATCAGAAGGTCAAGTTTCCCACCTTGGCGGGGGTCGGAGAAATGAGAAATGATCAGTGCATGGCATGGGAGTGTTACAACACGTCCCTAAACATGAAGAAGCAGTTTGAGCCCATTTTGCCCTCGAAGAGGAAGTTAGAGGATGAAAAGGTTTTCTCGGTATCCGACCTCCCTCTACCAGATTGTGAGAAGTTGCAGAGTAAAAAAGGAAAAGAGATTGATATGAGCGTTCAACCCCTAAATCATAAACAGGTGATGTTAGTTCCTGGTTCACCCGAGAAGTTCACCAGGATCGGGACTGAGCTGAGTCAAGGGATGGAGACCATGCTGATCGAGTTCTTGAGAAATAATGCCGATGTCTTTGCTTGGAGTTCCGATGACATTGTGGGGATCGACCCAAGGGTGATTACTCATTCACTGAATATTGATCCTAAAGCAAAGCCAGTTAGGCAAAAGAAGAGGAATCTGTTGGGATTTCATGGGGTATGATTGTCATACAACAGTGCGGAATTTAAAATTTCATAACACCCAAAATCACAGGATTATTCACTAGCTCATACGAATAGGTTGAATACAATTTTGCAACAATTTACAAAATAAAAAGGGTGTAATTCGAAATTACCTCACCACAGGCAAGGTGGTGGTTTTTCTCCGGTCTTTTTTCAGATCTGATGGATTTGGTTCGAGAGGAGCACCCCAAGTGTTGTGCCTCTAGCGGTATCCACACCAATTGGATTAAAGCAACCCCTTTGAATCCACAGGCTCAGAAATAGGATTCAAGGGTAATCAGATGATTTAGCCTGATTTCGTCTTTAGGTTAATCTCAGTAAATTATTAAAAGAACAACTTTATATTTGGGGTTTGGTTAAACTACTCAGGATGGTGCAACTCAAGAATCATATAATCACGTAAAAACAAGTATATTGGAGGTGAAACAACTGTAGTATTATTGATAGGTTAAAATCTGGATCCTTGATACAATGTAGAACTTAGTATTTATAATAATTGACTAATCCTAACTTGACTAGGAATCCTATTAGGCCTAGGAATCCTACTTGGCTTAGGAGTACCGCATGGCCCAATAAATCTTCAGGATCGGTCTTCAGGTCGATCAGATATATTTGGGCGGGTCGAGCCGATCTTGCGGTCTTCACAGGTCGGATCGATCCTGAACCTCCTCGAAAAGCTTTACTCCGTTATATGTGTAAAATAGCCCCCATCAGTACTCCCTCACTTCTCGAGCGTAATCGTAGCTAGAGCTCGTAGAAGTAAATATAGTTGTCGCGTTGATCCTTTCACTGTTTATGAAATATGCCTCGTTAAAAACCTGGTTCGGAAAAACCCTTTATGGGATAAAAACCGAACAAGGGAAAAAGAGTGCATATCCATCTGAACCTTCCAGGTAGAGACACGTAGTTTGGTAACGTGTGTCAGACAATCATAAAGTCTTTTCATAATTTGGCGGGAAGCTGAAGAGACGCAAAAGGGTGGATCCGTCTTTTCACCGCCCATATATATAGTCGAAATTAGCGGGATCTTTTTACTTTTTACCCCAAATATTTAGATCTTTTTGCAGTAAAAGTTTGAATCGATAATCTTGCACTTTACTTACTTCATCGAGCACATTACTTCAAAAGCCAATGGCGACTTCGCATAATCCTCATTCCTCAATCCAAATGAAGGAGAACAAGTACCACCTAACACCTCTAATCTCGAAGTCCTTTTTTCTGAAGAGGAAGTGGCAGACGACGTTCAAGCAGAAGAAATCAGAGACTATGAAGAGAAAGAGGTCGATAATTTGGTGGTTGAGATCGTTCCAGAGGAGGAAATGATTGCGAGAGCATCCAAAAAATCCAAAACTGCCCAACCTCAAATTTCCGCTCCTGTCGAGTTTTTTCCTTCTCGATGGAAGGAGGAAGATCTACCCGCCTTGAAAAGAGTATACGGTCGTTATTTCCCTTCGGATTTTGAAATAATTATTCCTTCCCCCGAGGAGAGAGTCAATACCCCTCCCCCAAATTGTCGAGCTTTCTATACGTCTCATTTCGAACATGGACTCCGTTTTCCCCTTTCTCCGATCCTTCGTCAATTTTTAGAGACTTTCTTTGTCTCTTTAACCCAACTTGTACCAAATGCCATAGCCTTTATGATGGCATTTTCTGTTTTGATGGTTGCAAGAGGTCTGCAGCCCTCATTTCGTAATTTTCTTCACTTTTATCGACTTTCCATATCGACCTCCTCTAATAGAGGCTACTATTATGTTAGCCAAAGACCCGGGTTTGCCGTTCTTGAAAATGCCATTTCGAGCAACAGTATGGAATGGAAGTCGAACTTCTTTTTTGTCAAGGCTCCCACCTTGCGTATCCTCGAGAACGGAGAAACTGAAGAGTTCACTCATGACTGGGGATATAATCAATCTTGGGTGTACGGTGGTCGAAAGGTGACTGGTGAGATGGCCCCAGACGACCAATTTTCGTCCGATTTGATCGAGGAGATGAGATCAGATAAGTATCAATCAGCTTATTTGATCGGAGAAATCTTCCTTCGCAAGGCTGGATTGAGTTCTTTGAATTTTCCCATCCCATCGGACGATCGATCCCTAGGTAAGATTTTACTAATAGTTATTTTATCCTTAAAAAAGGATCTATAAGTTTGTCGTCCATTAATGTTATCGATCTTGTATTGTAGCTTCCATGGTCGAGAACTGCCGTTTTTCCGTGGTTGGAAAAACTGTTCTTTCAAACTCGAAGAAGTCGTCGGGAAAAGTTCCAATAGAGCAGAGGCAATCCAGAAAAATGAGAAGAGACCAATATCAGGATCTAGAAGACATTGAAGAAGAGTCGTTCGAACATGCAGATCCTATTCGAGTAACTCCTCCCCCAACTGGTCAAACCTCAACAGAGCAATCATCGACAAGCTCTCGCCCAGGCCGTGGTTTTCCACCTAAATACCTCAGGGATAAGTTTGGAATTCTAGGCGGTAAAACTTGGCCAGAACGGAATCCTACTGGTCCTAATGCTAAAAGAAAAACCCAATTTTATGACAAAGAGGGCGAGTACTTCAACCATGTTGGAGATACAAGCCATAAAGCTTCCTTGGTTGATATGATCGAGAGCCATCTCCAGGGAAAACGGGCGGCTGGTTATTCCGAAAGGGATTCATTGACGACCGATGATAAGGAGAATGTCATCAATAAATCAATTCGTCTTCTCCTGTCTTCGACCTTTGTTAAAGACGTGCAGCGTACTTTCAAGAAAGATCCTCTCGATCAATTGGCAAGAGCCGCTCATGCCTATGAAGTGGTAATATATAAAAATTCTTTTTGCTTTTTCAACAAATTTCAGCTTCATTACTTTTGATTTCTGATTTAGCCAACTTGTTCTTGTCACAGAGTGGTAATGCTTTGGTATCTGCCATGTATGATACGACATTGCATAGAGAACAGTGCAAGTTTGTTGAAGAAAGCAACAATATTCTAACTGCCAGAGTCAAGGAGCTTGAAGATCAACTTGCTCGGGTCGATAATTCTCGTCAATCTGCTGAAACTCAGCCTGCTCCTAGTGCCAATCCAAACTTAGAGACCGACAATCCTCATATTATCAGTATGATGACGGATGCTAGTCGATACCAGGCTCAAGTCGACCTACTGAACCGAGAAATGGATGAGCAACGAGTTTCACACGCCACTGTGGTTAGTAAACTGGAGTCGGAGATTATTTCACTTCGATCTCAACTTGCGACCAAGGAAGACGCTTCCGGCTTGGATAAGGCTATAGACGAGCATCAATCTCCCGACGTTGAACCCATTGTCAGAGAGTTTCTTGATTCTCCAGTGCATACTGCCATAATTCATCAGAAAATTGGAGGTCTGCTCTTGAGCTCATTTTATAAGGGGGTCGATCAGTTGATCGAGTCTGGGCAGATTCCTGATAGGCGCAATGAATATCGCGAGGTTATGGCTATCGGAAAGGATCGAAAACTCCGAGACTATCCTCCTAATTCCTTGCCTTCCGTTGAGTATAGTGATCATCCTTTAGCTCATTTAGTGGCTGAATATGGAACTCCATTTCCCGTGCCCGCACCCGACTTGGAGTTAACAGAGGACGTCGAGGAAGATCGAGCAGATGAAGAGGAAGACGAGGATAACGAAAAAGACATTGAAGGAGACCAAGCCGATGAAGAAGAGAAAGAAGATAAGGAAAGGTTGTCTTCGAAGGAAGTCAACTCCCCATCTTAGGTCATTTTCAAGATTTAGGATTTCATTTGTTTTCTTCTTCGATTCTTGTAACTTTTGTCACTTTATTTAGTGGAACTTGCAAAGTTTGTAAACGTAGTTGATGTAAAATCCCTTAGTTGATATATATGATTTTCAATGGTATATTGGTCTTTGTCGAAATATTCCTTGTCATTTTGATGATCGTAGTGCGCAATTAACAATCCATTCTGACACATATTTGAATTTTTACCGCGCGCTAAAGATTGGGGACATAATAGTCATTTCCTTTACTATATATAAAGGTAAAATCTTTGAAGTTTTACCGCGCGTCCCCACTTGCAATATAAAATTTCAGTGTTGTAGATCGGAGCTAGAGTTCAGTAATCCATAAGATTTTCTGGTTTTTCGATCATGAGTTCCAATCTTTTCTCTGGAGCCACAAAACGATCTCTAAGGGGTCCATCCCGACGAGATACCCCGAAGAAGAAAATCCGAACAGAAAGTTCGCATCAGTCATCTTCCCAAGGAGGAGCTCCTTCTCGGGAAACTGTGCTTCAATCCGACCCAGTGTCGTCCTCTTCGGGAGGAACTCCAAAAATAGTGGTGAATATTCCTTTTCAGGTGAAGGAAACAATGGATTCTTCTACGGGACTTTCACGGGCTCCGATCCGTAGCCCATTGGTTGATCCAAATATTCTGGAAGCTTACCAGAACGACGAGTCTCGAGCTACTTCTCCTCCTCTTGTCGACCAAACAACAGATGACCGTCCCCCTTCCGATCGAGATGCCACAACAAATCAAACCTCAGGTCAAGAAGATTCTCAGCAGGTCGTTATTATTCTTTCCAATCCTGAGGTCGAGCCAATTTTGCAAATGAGGGGACCTGTGGAAGATATTCCTGAGTCTCTCTTTGCCCCTTTGCGCTCTAATGTTGTTGTTTCAACTTCTCAAGATACCCAAGTTATCTCTCCTCCCACTATTCCTCAAGATATAGCTAAAACTGGATCTGGTCCCAGCCACTCCGGTTTCAAGAATTCCATGGACGATCCGTCTCTTTTAGACGATCGTCCTTTCAAGGAGTAGGTCGAAGAAATAATTGACTTTGAGATGAGTCGATCTGGTGGGGTTTCCTTTGATGCATGCGTTCCAGCATCCCTCGAGCCTGATGGGGTATCTTGGAATCTGGGAATGGGTACAATTCTGCCCAAGGAGCTTGATAAACTGAAGAACCACTCTTCTTTGCGGCTTGTTCAATCCATTTTCAAGCGTTTGGAGATGGTAAGTGGATTTTGTTATTATTTTTTGTTTTAATGGAGATCCTTTAATTTTTAAAGTTCTTCATTCTTGTTTTCCCATGATAGGCCAAGCATGAAGCTATTCAGCTTGGGATACAGAACGATGAATCTTATTTTTTTCGAGAAGAGTCCCTTGAACGGATTAACACCATTGCTACTGCTCATTGATTGCTGATGACTGAAACTGAGAATCTCCGAGCGGTTACTGAAAAATTATCTAAAGAGAAATAAGAACTTGCTCGGGCAAATAGCAGCTTGGTGTCCGACAAGGAACAACTTACTAAGGAGAAAGAATATCTGCTCCGACTGAACAAGAATTTAGAAGAGGCTACTAAGTCCCAGATCGACCAGAGTAAAAAGCAAGAGTTTGAAAGGGGTTTTTCTCTTGGATATAAGCAACGTACGAAAGAAATGATGACCTATCTTGCTCATCAGACGAGTCCCGATCATGCTCTTGAACAATAGACAAAGGTCTTCTTTTTTTTTTTTTTCATTTTTTTTTGCGAGTAATTGTAATAAACTCCTTTTGTCGTAAATAGAGCAGCTCGTTGTTTCAATCGCTTATATGTAGAATAATACGTCGATTCGATCTGAATGCCAAAATAACTGTTATCTATCTTCTTGGGAGAGGAAAAGTCATCTTGGTAGTTGTGCCGTAACCGTAGGTGTAGGACATTTCGCATGCTTGTTCATTAATTGATAATTTCCTCATACTATAAATAACTCCTTTGAAGTAAGAAACATAAAAGAGGAAAAAATATGTCTTCACTAAACATTTCAATCTGGCACTTATGGCATCTCGATTATGGTGGAGACATAAGCCCAATCTGTTTATGATTAGACGAGAGCTGGTTAGTTCATTAAAATGATGGTATCCCCTGTGTCAGGTATGCTCTTCGACCAAGGAGGCTACTTCGTATGAGTTGGATGAGCTATCCTTCGACTTAGGCGGATACTTTGCAATCTTCCATCTGGACATCCTCCGACCAAGGAGGCTACTTGTTAAGGTCTGGTGAAGTATATTTGCCAATCTTCACCTATGTAGTGACAAGAGTTCAAGAGTAAGAAGTACGTTGGATTGGAGGAGCAATCATTCCGAGGAGCAGCTTAGTAGGCTAGTATTTGTAACAACTGTAGTTAGATTTTAGGAACGAATGTACTCTTTCCTTCTATAGTTGATCGACTGTTTTGTTAAACGTAATGATCCTGAAAAATCTCAATAAAATCATTTACTTTTGACTTGTTCATCTGTGTTCTTGCACTTTCGATTCTATAGCATTAATTGAACGTATATCCGACGCTGTGAATCAACTTGTTGATTTATTTAATCTGGACCGTTGATAGGGTCTCAATGCAACACCATTGGATCCTTTACCTCCTGCCTATAAAAACGTCATTTCATGCTTCTCCATCTCACAAAAATGAAGTTGTTCAAGAAGAAATTTTATTGGTATAATCATCGTCGTCCACCAAAATGTGTTACCTCAATGAAGGATGAATTCCAGACTTGGTATGGGATGAATTGGAAAAATGAGATCCCCATCTTATATGGTGATGGTCGGACCAATCTCGTATTTGGGGGTTAGTCGACCATAAATTACGCCGAATGGTATCGGTCGAGGTCAGAGGAAAGCTGGATTCTTGGTTTATCGAAATCAACTTGTTTCTAACAGGTCGACGATGCCATGCATGAGATCCTTCTGATCCCTACTTTACTTTGTAAAGGAAAAGCATCAGCTTTTTCGAGGTGGTCGAGTTGTGAAAGCACGTATTCTTCCCTCGATGATCGACATCTGTCGACCCTAAGAAGAATGCCTGAACATTAGTTTCTCGTCACTGTTCTCAAAGTAGAAGGAAAGATGATCGTTCCGAGGAAGCTCTGAAGTGTTTGTTTAGTGAAGATAAATTCTTCCTTTGATATTTTGTAGGTATAACTGCTATTGTGTCGATCGATGCCTTTGTTCAGATAGGAATATTTGATATGTAATATTAATTTTGTTATGATAGTCTTTGCACCTTGAACATCGATCTAATGTATGACTTTTTACTAACTAACCTAATAGTGCATTTAATTCAAGTCCTGTATTTAAGGCTTGTAGTTATGAATACGTAACGTGATTCCCGATATCACGTCATTGCCGTTGATTGGATATGAGTTTCACCGTTGGATTTTTACCCTCTTATCTATAAAAGGAATCCTTTACCTTTCATTCATTTACCCTTAAAAGTTAAATTTCCAAACAATGTACTTCCTCTTTTCTCAAAATGGTGGTCGTCCACCTAACTTAGAAAATCAATAATTTGTTAATTACGTCGACTCGGTATGGGCGGAATCGGAAAATGGAGACTTCTCAAAAACCATGAAGTCTCCGCTCCCTAAAAAAGGGGATCGATCGGAGTGTCTATCATATATCGACCATCCTGTGCAAATGGGTAAGGGTCGGTATGGTCGCATTCCGATCTAATAGTTCCGTGGTCGGTGGAAAGCTGGTCAGTTCATTAAAACTAGAAGGTATCATCGAGAATGCTGACCACCATCGACCGTCATAAAATTATGATCTCACAAAGCTCTCTCTGATTCCGAGCTTTGTGGTCATAATCAAGGGACTCAAAGGCGGTTGTCTTCGTCGAGCGGGTGTAGCTGGTAGCAAGAATGCTGGGAAAAGTGTAGAGATAAACAAAAACAGAAACCCACTATTCATGTCGCCATTCTTCAAACCTGAACAGCCTTAGTCGATGAATCGACCTTGTAAGATTGCTTTTTACAAGTCTACCGGACGAGCGAAGCTGTATTCTATTGGGACTTTTCTTTAGTATGTAACGGAAATCTGCCGTTGATTAGTTAGGGAATTCTTTGTATCTTTCTGATGTATTTTTCTTACTTGTAATAAAAACTGCTTTATTTGTCGATCATATGATATTTAAGTTATTACCGACCCATCTGGTCCGTTATTACTTGTTGGTTTTCTTATTTTTTCTGGAGATTGTTTTATCGGATAGAAGAGTATTTACCGACCCAATCGGTTTTACTCAAGTATTTTATTTTACTTAGGTTTTATACCAACATTTTGGTTTTTAACCTGTGTAGGTCGTTCGTTAGGGGATCGATGAGTTTATACCGACCCAATCGGTTTTACTCAAAGATTTTATCTTGCTTAGGTTTTTTACCAACTTTTGCTTTTTAACCTGTGTAGGTCGTTCGTTAGGGGATCGATGAGTTTATACCGACCCAATCGGTTTTACTCAAAGATTTTATCTTGCTTAGGTTTTATACCAACTTTTTGGTTTTTAACTTGTGTAGATCGTTCGTTAGGGGATCGATGAGTTTATACCGACCCAATCGGTTTTACTCAAAGATTTTATCTTGCTTAGGTTTTATACCAACTTTTGGTTTTTAGCCTGTGTAGATCTTTTGTTAGGAGATCGATGAGTTTATACCGACCCAATCGGTTTTACTCAAAGATTTTGTCTTGCTTAGGTTTTATACCAACTTTTGGTTTTAACCTATGTAGAGTGAATTTTGACAATGGTCTTTTGAGTGCGAAGTAAGAAAAAATAAGCAAAAGCTTTTATTATAATTGCAGATAAATTTGATGTCCGAACAGAAAATAACAAAACAGACTAAAAAAGAATGAAAAACAAGCTAATTTCTTGTAAAATCCTTTCTGATCTCCAAGACCTCCTATCCCGAGATCAACGGCCATAATATCTTCTGAGGTTTACTGCTGATGAGGGATATTTCGCATGCGCCATTTTAGGAAATACCTCTGCTCGAGATCGACCACTATCCTGACCAGGATGGTAATCTCCGACCTGAAGAACCTAGTTTCCGATCGAGCCAGATTGATGGCACCAGATCCAGCACTCCGATCTTCTTTCCGACATACTCGTTTCTTCGGAATTACTGTGGGGCCGACCCCAGTCCTGGACAGCTGGCGAGACGTATTCCCATGCTGAGGGTCTACCTAGCTCATTACTGTTCCTATATATATGCAGCGCATTTATGACATCAGGGACGACACTATTCCCTAGATACACTCTTGCTCGGACTTAGAGCTCGGAATAGGCTTTAGCTTGCTTTTCTTTGTATTCATCTAGCTAGTGGTACGGCATCCTATAATGCTCGAATAGACCTACTTTGTAACTTGTATTCGGATCTTGATATTAATATACATCATTTACACACTCGATATAACTATTGTGTTGCTCGATTTTCCTTATTTGTCCCGAACGAAAAAGAGCACAATCAATTGGCGCACACCGTGGGGCCTATTCGGGTGTTAGATCGAAAAATGCCTACTACCAGGAGATATACGTACCAACGTGGCGAGCCTTCACAAGCTGTTGGAGCTCAACAGTCGGTAAACAACGAACCAAGTAACCAATCCCGAGTGGCCCACCAGTCTGAGGTGCCGCCGCTCGACCCACCGAATGATTTACCTGTTCATACGACAGTGGCCGATCTGCGTTCTATTATTGGAACTATGTGTAGAGAATTCCTGAACACGGAGAGAGCAGATCGTGAAACTCTGCCTGGTCAACAGCCCCCGGTCGATCAACCTACTGCTCGGGGTCCCGTTTCTAACAGGTAAAGGGAAGGAAGTATTCATCGATCTGCTTTGGGTGAACCTTCTAATGTTCAACCCAGAGCACCTTGAGCTAGAACCGTTGTCCGCTCAGGGCAATCGTATAAAACTGTTCAAGAGATTCAGTGGTCGGGGAAAGTCAACCCGAAGCTGCGGATAGGTTAAAAAAGCCAGTCTACAAAAAAGTGACCGAGGCTGACTTGGAAAAGATTATGCTGGAAAGAGTTGTGAAGGAGTTAAAAAGGAGATGCTGGTAAAGGAAACCCGACCCGCAGATGTCAGGGCTCAAAGATATGAGGCCAAAGAGGACGGGGCCATGTTCCTTGAGGATGGGCGAGACAAGGAATTGAGTACAAATATCATGCGATGTTCACCCTTTTGCCATGAAATTAGAGAAGCTCGAGGTACGGAGACAGTTCCGACGAGGTTGCCAAGGTATAATGGAACCTCCGACCCAGGAGAGCATATTAATAGTTTTATAAATGTGTTGAATTTATATGGGCATTCAGAAGACTTTTGTTGCAAAATCATGGTCACCACATTCGAAGGAATCACTTTGGATTGGTTCGGAAAGTTGCCTCCGAACTCTATTTTCTCTTTTGATGAGTTGTGCGATAAGTTAAAACACCAGTTTGCCAGCCAAAGGAAACAGAGGTTGCCTGCCAACCATTTGGGAACTGTGAAGCAACTGGAGGGAGAAACCTTAAGGCAATGGCTGGCAAGGTTTAGTATTGAACTTCTGAAAGTCGATACTCCACAGATCGAATTTCTGTCGTCATTGATGTTCGAGCTAACCCGTAATAGCCAGTTCGGGAACGCTCTTTGTCGAAAGCAACCAAAATCTTTCGAGCGAATCATGGAAATAGCTGAAAAATACATGATTCAAGAGGAAATGAACAAGTTAAAGAACGCTCAGAACCCTAGGCCCCCGCTCGGAAAGAAACCTGACAGGGCCCCAATCCCAAAACCAAGTGACTACGGAGGGTCAAACGCGCAGCAAAGAGGCTCGGTTTGGCAGAGACTTAAGGTCTATAAACCTCAGGACCCATAGATCTAATGTCTACGGTCGACCTGCTTCTCCAGAGAGAGCTCCGAGGAGAGAACCTGAAAAATGCAGTTTCACCAGGCTGAATGCCTCGAGGGATGAAATCTTAACTGTGCTAGAGGAAAGGAATTTGGTCCCAGAAGTGAAAGGATAGTGCCCTGCAAGCCAATAGATTTTAGCTTGTATAAGGACTATCATGTGATAAGCTTTCTCTAGTATAAATGAATTAATACGCTCGTTTGTTTATAGTATGTAAATCAAACAATGGCCAACTTCATCTCTCGCGAATCACTTAAGCGATTGGATGAAATCCTTAGATCACAATAGACTATGGGACGATTCACTTCAGTATGAGTGCAATCATGAAACAGTCTGTAAGGTCGTGATCTTAAAAATGTTCCAAGTCATAGATTCCTGTCGAGACGGGGTATCAAAGGAATCGTTAAGACTTGTACGAGTATGCATGATTCACATGGAGTGAATTTGTAGTGTTTCATGAGCAAGGCATTTGATGCCAGTGCATATGAGTAGGTGGTTCGATAGGGGATCGAACGCATCGAACGACCCGAACAGAGAAACCCATTGTGGAAGCGCATGTCGCACATCGGCGATGGGATGTTTCTCAAGGCTTATAATAGTGTACGATTTAGTCCTTTGACTTGAGGTGCTAGGGCGAATTCGGTGCACGTGAGTGCGTACTTTGATTTAGGAGCCGATCACTTAGCCTGATCATTGTGCGACTACTTTGGGTACGTAGGATCGTGTACGCGAATGGTTAGCACTGATATGGGATCTACCGACTCAACGTAGTGCGTTGAGAGAATTTCCTATACGTTCTTAGATAATATATTCCGAGAAACCCGTGGCCACGGTCAGTGACGGATTTGGAAAGGGGTTTCCAAATTTAGCAGTCACACTGGAATTATTATCCTGAATTAGAAAGTATAGTTATCAAGATAATTAGAGGTGCCGATCAATTCACACACCCTAGGTCTCGATCGGGAAATTAGTCGATAGAGGGACCGTATGTACATGGCACTTATAAGAGGTGAGGTTCACTGAGATCAATTCACCTGAAGTTGGGCCTCATGGGCTTGTGGCTAGACATCGACCATGAGGTGTGGGTACTCATGAATTAATTGTAAGATTAATTCTTGAGTGGTTAATTGAAGGTGTTCAATTAATCGTAGCAATTTATAAGCTTGCAAATTAAATCACGAAAGTCGTGGGCCCGCGGCCAATTGATGGTGAACCTAGAGGGTCACACACAATACAATTGGACTGCAACAAATCATATAAGGAAAGTTTGATTTAAAGAGTTAAATCAAAACTGAAGAATTAAAGTGTTAATTCTTGAAGAAGAAAACTAAAGAATTAAAGAGTTAATTCTGTGAGAGAAATAATTAATTAGATAGTCTAATTAATTAAATGTTAATTAAAGAGTTAATTAAAGAGAGAGAAAATTAATTGGATTAATTGGGTTAATTTAATTAAAGGGTTTAATTAAATTAATGCAAGACATGGGCCAATTTAATTAATGGCCCATACTAAAGTCTTGCACATAAAGGGGCCTTGAGAGGTGGCTATAAAAGGAGTCTTAAGAAGACTCAAAAAACCAAAGCTAAAAACTAAACCCTAGCCACCCCCCTTCATGCCCTAGCCGCCCCCCTCTTGGAGAAGAGGTGTGGCCGCCGCCCCCTCTCCAATGGAAGAGAGAGGCCGCCCCCTCTCTTCCTCCAGATCTAGATCTGGTTTTCTTCGTTCTTCCATGTCTGATTACCCTTGAATCCTATTTCTGAGCCTGTGGATTCAAAGGGGTTGCTTCTATCCAATTGGTGTGGATACCGCTAGAGGCACAACACTTAGGGTGCTCCTCTCGAACCAAATCCATCAGATCTGAAAGAAGACCGGAGAAAAACCACCACCTTGCCTGTGGTGAGGTAATTTCGAATTACACCTCTTTTATTTTGTAAATTGTTGCAAAATTGTATTCAACCTATTCGTATGAGCTAGTGAATAATCCTATGATTTTGGGTGTTATGAAAATTTTAAATTCCGCACTGTTGTATGACAATCATACCCCATGAAATCCCAACAGTGGTATCAGAGCCAAATTTACTACGCTCATATGAATAGGCCTGAACACTTCAAAATATATGTGTATATTTGATTGTCGTGTTCTTTGATTTGATTCTTGCTTGTTATGATAAATTATGTGTTCGGGTATTAGCATAATTCTGTTTTGGGCCTAAACTGCAATTTTGAAAATTTGAGGGCTTATGTGCAAATTGCGATTTTTCGAAAATCTGGACCGAAAGTTAAATTTTGTTTTTCTGCAATTCTGGACCAAATTGTAATTTCTGGAAATTTTCAAAATCTGGACTGTTTTGCAATTTACGAAAGGCTAGGGGCTGTTTTTGCTATTTACGTAAAATCTGGGGTCTGTTTTGCTTTAAACGAAAGTTTCTGGAAATTTTGTTAATTTTCTGCTTTCTGGTCCGATTTGCATGTTCTGGAAATTTTGGGGCTGATTTGTAATTTCCAAAAGTTGAGGGGTCAAAATGTAATTTTCGAAAATTCAGGGGCTGAATTGCAATTTTTCAAAAGTTGAAAAACAGAAACTGTTTTGTGCACTAAAGGAGTTTAGTATATCCAAAAAGTTAATTTTATCATAATTAGTGGAGACTAGAGTGAGAATCAAGGGGTTATTTTAAAAAGGGTTTTAAAATAAAAATTGTAGATTGTTTTAAAAGGGGTTTTAAAACTAGAATCTAAAGGTATTTTAAAAGGGAGTTTTAAAATAAGATAAGAAATAAGAAAATGAGTTTTGCTTGTTTCTTGCTCTACGTGAACTGTTTACGTGGTTTTCGATCGCGACGAGCCTTGACCCTTAGGGTAGATGTGATTGGTTAATTTTAATTATGTTGGTTTTATTGGGCCTGCGAGCCTTAAGTTTTTGGGCCACTTTGAGCCTTTGTAATAGATAGGGCTTTACTGTTTTAAATAGTTTAGGATGGAGGCCCGTTACAAACAAGGTGGGAGCCCAAGAAAAGTGAAGGCCATGTATGCATGGTTATTTATGTAATAGCCTAGGACCTTTAGAACCCAATTAGATTGACCAATTGGGCCAACATCTTTGGCTCGATGATGGCCCGCATAGGAGGCTCCCGATCGAAAACATACTGTGGTAGCATGCATGCTAGGTGTGTATGTTTTATTTACTGGTTTATATTTTAGCATGTATGGTGATGCGCGCTAGTAATGTAGATCGTAAATAAAAAGATAATGCATAACTGGAACGGTGAGATCTCGAGGAGTGTTACCTCAAATTCTTAGACCCTAAAAACCCCTCTTGAAAATAATATTAAGTCATATTGGATTAAAATAAAATGAAGTATTTATATAAATCCAAGCCTTCCATCAATAGGAACTAGCGTGAGTTGTCCACTTATCAATTAAGGTGATCCAGAGTCTGGCATCCGAGTCGAAGAAAGAGACAATACGCGAAACTCCTTGATTCTCGTTTTTAACTAAACTTGACAAGGGTGGGGACTGGTCGGGACATGAAAATCGACCGATAACCAGTTACGGGGATTTCATGACCGGGCCAATTGCTCATCAAGATTGATGGGTTAGACTTAACGAGTAGTACCACTCATGATGTAGCAGTGCTAGATGGGTGCGAAAATCGAGGCAAAATAGCTTGAAGGTTGTGTAGGGACACAATTGGCAATAAGTATGCCTACCTAGGGAATTAATTGTATGGCCGCGAGTCGTGGGTGCAATTAATGTCTGCTGGGACGTCAAGACCTACTAGGAAATAGGATTTCCCGAACAATTGAAGGGGTAATTGTTTCGATAAAATAGTGGGAGAACTTTTACGATAGAAAGTCCAACCTTCGTAGATTATAAGTATTATTCATTAACTAGTCCTCTAGATTTTTGTCTTCTCTTTAGATTAGATATTGAGATATCTATATGAATTGTCCATTTTACTATTTATCCTCGACTTAGAAAATAACTGGATTAAAATATTGATTGGCTTAGAAACTTGGGAATTGTCCTCAATTCCGAAAGTCGAAATCGTGTTCTTAATAATCAACCTATGCCTGATGCATTTTGAGATGAGTCTCAAAAGATGAACGAATCACCTATAGAGTATAGGAATCTCAATGATCATTGCCTCATATAAGCATCAAGATTGAACGAGCTAAAGAAGCGACATATGAGTATGTCTGAAACTTCTAAAACAAACCTCCACCTCAAAAGGCTTGTTTTGAGGAGCAGTTTCGAATCATCTGATTCGAGATTTCTAAAATGTTGTTTAAAACTCGAGAATAAGTGAAGGAACTAATGTCAAGGATCACTGTCCTTGTTTTATCAATTTGGTTGATAACTGGATCGATTAAACGTAGGCCTGCAAGTGATCTTAACATTGACTTCCTCCTAAATTCTCCTCCCGCTCATTCAAACGATTCGTGAAAAGTTCTGAACTTATTCGATAAGTTGATCATGTTTCATGAATTAACCAAAGTATTGGTAAAAGGCAAATAGGAACCTTCTAAAAGGTGTACTTGTCATAATTGCTTACACTTCAAGGACTGCAAAGTCAAAGAAGAGTAAAAGGAAGAAGAAAGTGTTCTCTTCCAAAGCAAACGTGAAGGTAGTGGAAAGAACACAAGTAGCCTAAAAATCGAATTATCCCACTGCACCTAAGAAAGGCATTGACAAGTTTAAATGATTAGAAGGTCTAATTAATTAAACAACGTCTCAATTAAAGAGTTAATTGAGAGCAACATTTCAATTAAAGAGTTAATTGAAAAGGGAAATGAATCAATTAAAGAGTTAATTGAAAGTAACGTTTCAATTAAAGAGTTAATTGAAAGGAAACAAAATTGATTGAATTAATGTGTTAAGTTCAACCAATACCAAGATAATACTCCACACATATGGCACGCAAGATTAGGTCGCGTTTCCATAGGAAGGAATCAAAAGTTGGTGTCATCGATGCTTCTTGAAAAATAGGGCTTAGATGAACTATCAACTTGCGAATCCTGTCTGAAGGAAAAGATGACAAAGTTACCGTTTGCTGGGCATCCGGTGCGTACCAAACAAATTTTTGGATTGGATCCATACGAATGAATGTGGACCACTAAAGTGTTAGTGTGAGAGGAGATTACTCATACCTCGTGAGGTTTACTGATGACTTTAGTCATTAGTGATATGTGTATCTTATGATGTACATATCCGAAACTCTTGAAAAGTTCAAAGAATTTCGAAACGAAGTAGAGAATCAAACAAGGCATAGTATTAAGGCCATTCGATCTGATCGAGATGGCAAATACTTAAGCTAGAAGTTCCTCAATTATCTTACTGAGAAAGATATTCTCGTACAACGAACTCCTCCTAAGACGCCTCAACCTATTAGAGGGTCTGAAAGAAGAGAATCGAACCTTGTTGGACATGGTTCAATTCGTGATGAGTTTCGTTCAACATCCTTATGCATACTAAGGATTGACCCTAATGATTGCATCGAAGATACTGAACAAAGTAACTTCAAAGTTCGTGCCTGCAAAACCCTACCAAGAATGGTGTGGTAAAACACCTCTATACTCTCTCTATTGAGTATGGGGATCTCCTGCCTATGTTAGGAACAAGAAAGGAGATAAATTGGATAGTAGATCCAGTTTGTACAAATTTGTGGGGTATCCAAAGAAATCCGTTTGGATGCCTGTTCTACATTCCTAAAGAACAAAGGGTGTTTGTTCAAGGAATATCCATTTCTTAGAGGATGGCTTCCTCATGAATAAGAATGGTACCCTAGTAGAACATGATGAGGTCCAAGAAGTGGAACTCATCCCCACAAACAGTGGGAGTTAATCCAAAAACTGCTGAACCATCAACGTACACCAGTAATTCGTAGATCTGACCAAGTTCGTGAGGGACTTGAAAGATATGGTTAGACCATATACGAAGAATCTACATTGGATGTAGACGCTCATGTATGGAAAGAGGCCATACAATCCGAAATGGATTCCATCCATTCCAACAAGGTACGGACCTTGGTCGATCCACCTGAGGGAAGTGTCCCTGTAGGTTGCAAATGGATCTTCAAGCGCAAGCTAGGAATGAATGAAAAGGTATTGACCTATAAGACTTACCTAATGGCAAAAAGTTATACACAAAGGCCTGGAACGGACTTTGATGAAATCTTTTCTCCATTAGCAATGTCTGAATCCATTTGGACTCACATGCATTTTTGATGAGAAAGTCAAGGCGTTTGACATCATCGAAAACAAATGTGAACCTTGAGTGTACAAGAAGTTTAGTGGGAGCTCTTTAAAGTTCATTATTTTACATGTCGATAACATTATGATTATCTGGGATGATATTGAAATGTTAGCACAGACGGAAGCATGATTGTCCATGCAATTCTCCATGGAAGATTTGAGAGAGACATCTTGCGTATTAAGATACGTATCTATGGAGATAGATCGGAGAAGATGTTGGGACTCTCACAATCTAAGTACATAGAAACAATACTGAAAATATTCAGTATGGAAGAATCCAAGTGAGGATTGCTTCTAGTGAGACACTGTATCTCTCCTTCCAAATCGATGTGCCCTACATCGAATGAAGAAAAGGAGAATGTCTCAAATACCTTATGTTTCGACAAAAGGTAGCATATGGTATGCTATACTATGTACTAGACCGGACGTAGAGCCTGCTCTAAATGCCATGAGCAGTTACTAGTCAAACTCCAGTGAAGAGTACTGGACCACCATAAAAGATATCCTTAAGCTCTTGAGAAAGACTAAGGATTTGATCTTGGTCTACGGTGATAGTGGAGAATTGAAATTCGAAGGATTTACTAATTCGAGTTTCCAGTCTGATGTGGATGAATATATATATCCAATTTTGGATACATATTTTGCCTCAATGGGGTAGCGGTAAGTTGGAAAGGTTCCAACGAAAGCACCGTTGCCATCTTAACCACTGAAGCAAGATATATCGCAGCAAAGAGTGCAGCGTAAGAAAGTGTTTGGATGAAAAACTTCATCCAAAAGTTGGATGTAGTGCCTAGCATTGCAAAGCTCGTGGTTATCTTCTAAGACAACAATGGAGCTATTGCTAAAGCAAAGGACTCGAGATCTCACCAGAAATCTAAACACAATAAGAGAAAAGTACCATCTGATTAGAGTAATCATTGGTAGAGTTGACGCACATAATGGATCGCGTCGACTCGGAAGACAATCTAGCGGATCCACTAGTAGAGCCTTTGTCACAAAAGGAGTTCAAAGAACATCTTTGGAAGATGGGTCTTAGAAGCGTTTGTGATTGGCTTTAGGTCAAGTGGGAGATTGAAAGGATAGTGCCCTGCAAGCCAATATATTTTAGCTTGTATAAGGACTATCATGTGATAAGCTTTCTCTAGTATAAATGAATTAATACGCTCGTTTGTTTATAGTATGTAAATCAAACAATGGCCAACTTCATCTCTCGCGAATCACTTAAGCGATTGGATAAAATCCTTAGATCACAATAGACTATGGGACGATTCACTTCAGTATGAGTGCAATCATGAAACAGTCTGTAAGGTCGTGATCTTAAAAACGTTCCAAGTCATAGATTCCTGTCGAGACGGGGTATCAAAGGAATCGTTAAGACTTGTACGAGTATGCATGATTCACATGGAGTGAATTTGTAGTGTTTCATGAGCAAGGCATTTGATGCCAGTGCATATGAGTAGGTGGTTCGATAGGGGATCGAACGCATCGAACGACCCGAACAGAGAAACCCATTGTGGAAGCGCATGTCGCACATCGGCGATGGGATGTTTCTCAAGGCTTATAATAGTGTACGATTTAGTCCTTTGACTTGAGGTGCTAGGGCGAATTCGGTGCACGTGAGTGCGTACTTTGATTTAGGAGCCGATCACTTAGCCTGATCATTGTGCGACTACTTTGGGTATGTAGGATCGTGTACGCGAATGGTTAGCACTGATATGAGATCTACCGACTCAACGTAGTGCGTTGAGAGAATTTCCTATACGTTCTTAGATAATATATTCCGAGAAACCCGTGGCCACGGTCAGTGACGGATTTGGAAAGGGGTTTCCAAATTTAGCAGTCACACTGGAATTATTATCCTGAATTAGAAAGTATAGTTATCGAGATAATTAGAGGTGCCGATCAATTCACACACCCTAGGTCTCGATCGGGAAATTAGTCGATAGAGGGACCGTATGTACATGGCACTTATAAGAGGTGAGGTTCACTGAGATCAATTCACCTGAAGTTGGGCCTCATGGGCTTGTGGCTAGACATCGACCATGAGGTGTACTCATGAATTAATTGTAAGATTAATTCTTGAGTGGTTAATTGAAGGTGTTCAATTAATCGGAGCAATTTATAAGCTTGCAAATTAAATCACGAAAGTCGTGGGCCCGCGGCCAATTGATGGTGAACCTAGAGGGTCACACACAATACAATTGGACTGCAACAAATCATATAAGGAAAGTTTGATTTAAAGAGTTAAATCAAAACTGAAGAATTAAAGTATTAATTCTTGAAGAAGAAAACTAAAGAATTAAAGAGTTAATTCTGTGAGAGAAATAATTAATTATATAGTCTAATTAATTAAATGTTAATTAAAGAGTTAATTAAAGAGAGTGAAAATTAATTGGATTAATTGGGTTAATTTAATTAAAGGGTTTAATTAAATTAATGCAAGACATGGGCCAATTTAATTAATGGCCCATACTAAAGTCTTGCACATAAAGGGGCCTTGAGAGGTGGCTATAAAAGGAGTTTTAAGAAGACTCAAAAACCAAAGCTAAAAACTAAACCCTAGCCACCCCCCTTCATGCCCTAGCCGCCCCCCTCTTGGAGAAGAGGTGTGGCCGCCGCCCCCTCTCCAATGGAAGAGAGAGGCCGCCCCCTCTCTTCCTCCAGATCTAGATCTGAATCTAGATCTGGTTTTCTTCGTTCTTCCATGTCTGATTACCCTTGAATCCTATTTCTGAGCCTGTGGATTCAAAGGGGTTGCTTCTATCCAATTGGTGTGGATACCGCTAGAGGCACAACACTTGGGGTGCTCCTCTCGAACCAAATCCATCAGATATGAAAGAAGACCGGAGAAAAACCACCACCTTGCCTGTGGTGAGGTAATTTCGAATTACACCTCTTTTATTTTGTAAATTGTTGCAAAATTGTATTCAACCTATTCGTATGAGCTAGTGAATAATCCTGTGATTTTGGGTGTTATGAAAATTTCAAATTCCGCACTGTTGTATGACAATCATACCCCATGAAATCCCAACAAGAAGCTCGACGTATCACTCAAGCCAGGCCGGGGACTATGAATCATGATAAGTATTGCAGGTACCACAGGGCTCGAGGGCACATCACCGAGGATTGTTTTCAATTGAAGCAGGAAATTGAGAAATTGATCGCCCAGGGAAAATTGAAGGAATACGTTAGGAAGGGGAATCCTAACAATCGTTTCCGATCTAGGAGTCCACGGAATTTTTCCGAACAGCACCTTGAAAATCAACATCAAACCGAGGAGCGGACGAACGGGGTGATAAATGTAATAGCTGGCGGACCTGCTGGGGGAGATAGCAGGAATGCAAGGAAAAGGACAGCTACGTCGATAAAAACAGGTGTATCGACCAGGAATGAGGTTATGTCCTTAGAACCCGCACCTTCGATGAATCAGGTCATTAGTTTTACCGAGGCGGATAGAACAAGTGAAGTAACTTGGGATAGTAATGAAGATGACCCCCATTTCTCGATGGTTTTAACCTTGAAAATTGCTAACTTCGAGGTTAAAAGGGTATTGAGCGATAATGGTAGTTTGGCAAACATAATCTCATCTGAAGCTCTTGATAGAATGAATTTACAGCACCCGCGTTTGGATCGGGTATCTACTCCGCTCATTGGCTTCGGTGGATCGGAAATCGTTCCTCTCGGAACCATCCTCCTGAGTACCACAATGGGCAAGAAACCTAAAGATGTGACAAAGATGGTCAAATTCTTGGTCGTAAGTACCCCTTTCGCTTATAGCGCTATTTTGGAAAGGCCGGCTTTAAATATTTTCAAAGCGGTCGTGTCGACCTACCATCAGAAGGTCAAGTTTCCCACGTTGGCGGGGGTCGGATAAATGAGGAATGATCAGTGCATGGCGTGGGAGTGTTATAACACGTCCCTTAACATGAAGAAGCAATTTGAGCCAATCTTGCCCTCGAAGAGGAAGTTAGATGATGAAAAGGTCTTCTCGGTATCCGACCTACCTCTACCTGATTGTGAAAAATTGCAAAGTAAAAAAGGAAAAGAGATCGATATGAGTGTTCAACCCCCGAATCATAAACAGGTAACCTTAGTTCCTGGTTCACCCGAGAAGTTCACCAGGATCGGGACCGAGCTAAGTCAAGGAATGGAAACCATGCTGATCGAGAGAGACAATGCCGATGTCTTTGCTTGGAGCTCCGACGACATTGTGGAGATCGACCCTAGGGTGATTACTCATTCGCTGAATATCGACCCTAAAGCAAAGCCAGTTAGGCAGAAGAAGAGGAACCATGGTCGGGAAAAAGATAGAATCATCAACGCTGAGGTCGATAGGTTGTTAGCCGCTGGGCAGATCAAGGAAATAACATTTACTGAATGGCTCTGCAATGTTGTGTTGGTGTCAAAGGGAGAAAAGGTGGACAACAAGTGGAGAATGTGTAATGACTTTACAGACCTGAACAAGTTATGTCCGAGAGATCCCTATCCCTTACCGCGGATCGATATGCTGGTCGATTCGACCGCCGGTTTCATTTTCTTTAGCATGATGGATGCCTTCCAGGGATTTTACCAGATTTTTATGAATGAAAGGGATCAGGACAAAACCGCCTTCATTACCGAACGAGGAGTGTACTGCTTCATTGTGATGCCTTTTGGACTGAGGAATGCTGGAGCAACTTACCAAAGGCTCGTGAATATGATGTTCAAGGATCTGATCGGTGAGGTTATGGAAGTTTATGTCGATGATATGCTCGTAAAGAGCATGACCGAGGAAGATCATATAAAGCACCTCGACAAATGCTTTACGATTTTGAGGAAGTACAGAATGAAATTAAATCCAGCAAAATGCACTTTCGGGGTGAGATCGGAAAAATTTCTCGGTTATTTGGTCCACGAACGTGGCATTGAAGCAAACCCAGAGAAAATCAGAGCTATTGCCGAACTTAAACCGCCAACAAAGCTATCCGAAGCGCAAAGTTTGATCGGAAAAATAATATCATTGAACAGATTTATATCCCGCTCTGCGGACAAAAGTTTGCCTTTCTTCAAATTGTTGAGGAAATCGAAATGCTTCGAGTGGAATGAGGAATGCGATAAAGCTTTTGAAGAGCTTAAGAAGTACTTAGTCTCCCCACCGATGCTAGCAAAGCCGGTCGAGGGGGAGCCTTTGTATTTATACATAGCAGTATCGACGGATGCCATAAGCTCAGTCTTAGTAAGAGTTCAGGATTCCGATCACAAGCCGGTGTATTATCTGAGTAAGTTGCTTCAAGGCGCGGAGAAAAATTATTTGGAGATCGAGAAATTCCCACTTGCTCTGGTTATTGCCGCACGGAAATTGAGGCCTTATTTTCAGACTTACAAGATTATTGTTTTGACAAACTAGCCTCTAAGGCAAGTTCTGTCAAAACCAGAGACGTCCGGAAGATTGATTAAATGGGCTGTGGAACTTGGACAGTTCGAAATCGAATACCAACCTCGAACAGCGATCAAGGCCCAGGTCCTGGCCGATTTCATTGCAGAATCAACAGGAGCCAGTTCGGAAATGTAACAAGTTACCGAGGTAAATTTGGTGGTAGATGTTCAGGAGAAAGTATGGGTGATGCATGTCGATGGGTCATCGACTAGAGAAGGAGGTGGGGCAGGAATTCACTTTCAGGGTCCCGAGGGGGAGGACCTAAGTTATGCAATTACTCTAGATTTTATGGTAACGAACAATAAAATCTCTTACCGTGTTGACTGACTCCGAGCTGATACATAGGCAGGTGAAAGGGGTCTATGAAGCAAAAGAGTTCAACATGGTGAAGTATCTGAAAAGAGTGAAGGATCTGGTGGCGAAGCTGGATAAGTTCGATATCCAGGCTATCCCTCCAGAGGAAAACTCTTGGGCGGATTTGCTCTAGAAATTTACGGGATCGATGGATGGACGTAAGGAGAGAGTAATAACTTGGTTGATGTCCAACACTCCAACTATAGATTTGAACATAGCTCCGAGCTCAGAAATCATGGAGATAGATACTCAAGGGCCTTCTTGGATGGAACCTTTAAAAACTTATCTAAGAAATGGTACCTTGCCAGAGGAAGCAAACGAAGCCCGACGAATTAAATATCGAGCTCCAATGTACGTTTTGATCGAGAACCAGCTTTATAAGAGATCTAGTTCAGGAATTTTGTTGAAGTGTGTTCCGGAGAGTCAATTCGATCTTATCCTAAAGGAAATTCACGAAGGAGAGGCTGGAAGCCATTGCAGTGCAAGAGCATTAGCTTTGAAATGCTCAAGGACTGGATATTATTGGCCTACTTTGATTTCAGATGCAATCGATTACGTCAAGAAGTGCCATCATTGCTAAATTTATTCAAATTTGATTCATCAGCCCGCCGAACAGCTGCACTCTATTCCGATCTGCTGGCCATTCGATAAATGGGGAATCGATATCGTGGGACCTTTCCCAACGGCTAGATCGAGAAAAAACTATGTCCTGGTTGCTGTTGAATACTTCAGTAAATGGGTCGAATGCATTGCACTAACCAAGATTACTCAGTTTCAGGTTATAAATTTTCTCTGGAAGTATTTTCTCTGGAAGTATATTGTTTGCAGGTTCGGGATACCGAGGGTCCTGATCTCCGAAAACGGGACCCAATTTGCGGGAAAGCAGATTTTGGAGTGGTGCGAAAAATTTGGAATCCAGCAGAATTTCACCTCGGTCGGGCATCCCCAAGCAAACGGGCAGACCGAGGTCACCAACAGGGAAATTGTCCGATCACTTGAAAAATGTTTGGCCGAGGCAAAAGGCAAATGGTTAGACGAGCTTCCTGGAGTAATTTGGGCGAACAGAACCTCAGTGAAGTCAGCTACTGGAGAAACTCCTTTCTCATTGGTGTACGGTTCGGAGGCTATAATCCCAGTCGAGACGTTAGTGCCATCGCCAAGGGTTGAATCTTATGATCCCGACCAGAACCAGTTATTGAGAGAGATGGACGTCGACCACACAGATGGCAAACGTGACCGAGCGTGCATAAAGATCCAAGCCACCAGATCCAGCATGGAAAGAGCTTATGACATGAAAGTCAGGATAAGAACATTTAAAGTTGGGGATTTGGTCCTAAAAAAGGTAGAGGTATCAAAGCACGTCGAAAAGCTTCAACCGAACTGGGATGGCCCTTATGTCGTGCAGGAGGTCGGAAAGAAGGGATCCTATAAAATTGCTCACCTTAACGGTGAAGTTTTGCCAAGAACATGGAATGCAGTTAACCTGAGGAAATACTATGGAAGATAGTTGCAATCATTTTAATTTTTCTTGTAATTTACCGTTTTTACAACTCTGTTTTACTTCAAGTGTAAGCACAATCAATGAAATCCTTTTTTAAGTTCAAATTGTATTCCGAGTACCACGATGAAGAAAGAGCAATATGTCTCGACTGAAGGTGAAAACTGTTGCTATGCCCCTCAGATCGGTTAAAGACGCTCGTGTAAAAAAAAAAAAAAGGGGTCTCGACTTAGGGTAAAAGCTGTTTCTATGCCCCTCACCTCGATAAAGACTTGCTCAAAAAAGCAAAATGTCTCGACTAAGGGTGAAAGCTGTTGCTATGCCCCTCAGCTCGATAAAAGACTTGCTCAAAAAAGCAAAATGTCTCGACTGAGGGTGAAAGCTGTTGCTATGCCCCTCAGCTCGATAAAAGACTTGCGAAAAAAAAACAGCAAAATATCTCGACTGAGGGTGAAAGCTGTTGCTATGCCCATCACCTCGATAAAGACTTGATCAAAAAAGCAAAATGTCTCAACTGAGGGTGAAATCTGTTGCTATGCCCCTCAGCTCGATAAAAGACTTGTTCAAAAAAGCAAAATGTCTCGACTGAGGGTGAAAACTGTTGCTATGCCCCTCAGCTCGATAAAAGACTTGCTAAAAAACAGCAAAATGTCTCGACTGAGGGTGAAAGCTGTTGCCACGCCCCTCAGCTCGATAAAGACTTGCTAAAACATGACTATCTTGCTCGAAATAAGCGCTTAAATAAAAAAGTTGTCAAATGATTTCTTGTTGGATAAAATCGGCTGATGCTCGAAATAATATAATGAAGTATCCCTGCTCGAAATTTGAAGATTCTTAAAGACTTCATATCCTTTGGAAATTCCTCAAGTTGGAATTATTATTTCTTAAATTCAGTTATGCTCGAAGTATACCTCTCGGATTTCAGCTATCATTCATTTGGATGCTTATGGAATAATCTATCCGAGGTGGTTTCGTAGATCGATAAGTATTCCAATTATGGTTTAAACTTCGCGTTCAGATTTTTAAAGTTTCATTGGATTATTGGTTCGTCATCGAGTTGGATGTTGCGAGCAAATAATTAATAGTAAAGACGATGGAAAAGAAAGAAAGATTGCAAGTAGTCTATGTGAAACATAAAGGTTGTTGGGCACCCAAACTGTGTGTGCGGGTGACATCAATTGTCCAGTGGCACCCAAACTGAGTGTGCGGGTGGAGTCACAATCGAATATCGTGGGCGCTTGAATGAATGCACTATAAGGGAAGGGTATGCGCATTTCCTAACACCAATTGGTTTTGGGGCAACTGGTAGCGCCCGAGGTCCTACAAGTGGTATCAGAGCCAAGGTCACGTGTTCGATTCCCAGCTGGAGCAATTGCTGAGGGGGAGATTGTTGGGCACCCAAACTGTGTGTGCGGGTGACATCAATTGTCCAGTGGCACCCAAACTGAGTGTGCGGGTGGCACCCAAACTGAGTGTGCGGGTGGAGTCACAATCGAATATCGTGGGCGCTTGAATGAATGCACTATAAGGGAAGGGTATGCGCATTTCCTAACACCAATTGGTTTTGGGGCAACTGGTAGCGCCCGAGGTCCTACAAAGGTCTTATTATTTATAAGTTCCGAGCAAGATACAAGAGATCAATGAAATACAAAAGCTACGACTTTATTGATATTGATCGAACAGATTACAAAGTTATTGAGTATGTTACAAATAAAGTCCTAATACAACTAATGTGCCCTATTCTATCGTCTTCGAGCATCCTTCAATGTTATCGACCAGGAGTATTGGCGAGCATCCGATAAGTGCACCACAATTTGTGTGACAAATCGGTTGTCCGGTAGACTTGTAAAGTGATCGAGCTGTATATGTTTATCGTCTAATGATATCTGGTTTTGAAGTGAGGCAGTATGAATTGCAGACCACCTTTTCTGATCTCCATACAGTCCCCAGCATTCTTGCTACCAGCCGAGCCCGATCACTTCCCCGAGTTGGCGTCTAAGTTGAAATTCCTCATTTTTAGATCCGAAATTTCAACCTAGAGCAGCCGGTCATCATTTTATGATCGAGAAGCTCAACCCAAAGTTACCATTCTTCAAGGAAGAAAGGAAGAAATTGGTACTCGAGGTCAAACTTCCTTTTAATGAATTGACCAGCTTTCCGCCCTCGGAGATACCCCTCGAAATCCGTAATGCTAACCCTGCGCAAAATTCCCGAGCAAGGGTCGGTCGCACGTTGTTATTTCGAGGGGAGATCCCATTTTCAGGGATCAGAGACCCCCAGATGGTCGAGGGGCCCCTCTTTTCCGATTCCGCCCATACCAAAGAAATATTTATTTTGTTTATAAGATCGGAAGTATGTTCGAAGCCAAACCTCAAAGGCTTGAACAGGAAGGAGGAAGGATCCGAGCTTAGTCCTTGGATGAAACATTTTCACAGCGTAAAGTAAAAATTTTCAACTGAGTAAAAGCCCCTTATATACTAAGAGGAAGTTCAGATCGACGGTCATTATTCAACGAAGCCAACGACCCAGATTAAGGCTTTTATCACGGGTGACCGTTCCGCTTCCAGAGGTTTAGGTACTGTTTGGTCAGAATTTCTTTGGAACCTAGCTGAAAAAAGGGGAATACTATGACTTGGTCAGGTGTGCGGTGCAGAAACTTTCCGTTTTTATTGTATGCTCGGAATTTCGATCACTCACAGCTCGAGTATAATTTATTTCTACGATAAGGAAAATAGCTCGAAGATAAGAAAGTTCAAAGTAAATATAAATTTCCAACCACATAACAACTTTACTTAAAAAGAAGGGAAGTTTTTATTCCGATGCGAACAACGTTACAAAGGGGAATAGATAAAAGTACAACATTTGATCGAGCAGAAAGGGGAAAAATTACAAACGAAATGAAATCTCTAGATTATTTTGTTCTCGGATAAGAGCTTGCGGAATTCGACACTACGGGCCTCATACCCAGCATCATAACCTTTCTTATAAGCCTCTTGCCCCCGCAGCTCGGCATTTTTCTTCTCCTGCTCGACAAGGGACTGAAGCCTGTCCAACTCTTTGCTCAACTCCTCGTGGACTTGGCTCTCTTTCTGTTTCACGGCTTTCTATGCCTTAGAGGCCAGCTTTAGCTCGATAGCTCTAGCTTCTTCATGAGACTTCACCAGTGCAACCTTCTTTTCCTCCAATTCGAGGACCGCAAAAGCGCGCTGCTCGGCCTCTTTCTCGACCTGCAACCCGAGGTTGAATAACTGCTGTCCAACCTACGTGGGATCAATGTTGGAGTGTTTTTTTTTTAAAAATATATATATATATATATATATATATATATATATATATATATAAGACTCACTTGGGTAAGCAGATCTGCGCTCGATTGCACAATTGCCCGAGCGATTTTCCCTCTCAACCGCTCCTGCTCGGCCAACTGAATACTGCTAAGAATGATCTCCCAACTGCTCGGGGCAACTCCTCCAGCCACTGCCTTACTTTTCACCTCTTCAAAATAGGCACCAAGTGTGCGAGCAACGCCGTAGACTGAGCTACCGACCTCGGGATTCTCACCTGACGGGGGAGGTTTCTTCTGATCGACAGAAGGGTCATTTATTTTGACCTTTTTATTAGGAGGCTCGTTTACAATGCTCTTATTAGCCTCCAGAGCCAAAATACTTCCAGCCAATATCTTATTTTCCCCAGCCATTTGGATTAAGGTTGGGGTCGGAATCAGATCGTCCACACGCGGCGTTTTGTTAGAAGCATGCTCGGAGCCACCAGATGTTACTTGCTTGTCAGGGCTAACAACCTGCATTTTCCCCTCGGAGCTGTTCTTTGACCTGGAGGGGGAGTCCGCAATTTGTATAACCGGCCCTTTCTCGGAGCGAATGGGCGCGGAGTTAGGCGAAGGATTGGCCTCAGTTTTGCCAAGATCACCCTTAGGAGCCTCGGATCGTTTGGGCTCGGGATTCGAAGGAAAATCGACCTTATTTTTGCCTCGATCGGCCTTAGAGGCTTTTCCTGCCTCCGTGGAGGACTTAGAATCTCTGACTTTGGACTTGGGAGCCTTCTCCTTCTTGATTTTGAACATTTGTTTTGGGTCAAGCTTGGAATTCACTATTCCCTCCATGATCGATTTTGTTTTTAGTGAAGAAGAGGGCTCGGTTTCTTTTATCGATCTATGAGCTCCGAGGTGCGATGGAATGAATTCAATGCTACAAATCGTGAGTTTTCCCTTCTATTTATAAGAAAGAGAAACGTTGCCTATTGGGGACCCAACAGTCGTGAATTTCAAGTTTTTCCGTGCTCATATACGAAGATCGATCGTTTTAATATCTCACCTACTAAGGAAGTCTACTTTGATAGATGGTTCCTAGCTCGTTATCGACGTTATATTTCGAGCTCCTTACAGCTTACAAAGATTATTGTCTAGTTGAGTTGTATTATAAATTCCCGCGAACTTTAAGCGTCTGGACTTGGTAAATATTGCAAGCAAAGAAAGGAAATTTTATAAATGATCGAGAAGATTACATTACATATGAGGGAAAATCCTATAACCTATTACAAGGAATCTTCCTAAGGGTTTTGCTCCTCCTCATTGCCCTCACTCTCGGAACCGTCCTCGACGTCGACCTTTGCGTCTCAGAAGCCTCTCGATCATCCCCGTCTTCAGAAGTATCTTGATCTTCCTCGTCTCCAGAACTATCTTGGCTGTCTTCGTCCTCAGAATTATTTGAACTCGAGCTCGAGCTGGACGTTTCCAAATCCAGCATGTCGGGATTAGGCATTGGAACTCCGAACTCCCTCACGAAAGGAGCGAACTCGTGTTTTTCCCAATCCGTGGAACTTGAAGATGAGACTCGATAGTTTTCTCCGTCCATGTTCTTGAAAATGTCCATGTGCTTCAAGTACTCATCTATGTTGTTGGGGATGACCTTCGCAGAAACCAGCTGTCGAACGCCTTTGTAAAAGGTAGTCTGAAGGATTTCGCTGACCCTTTTCCGAGCTATGGCATCCAGCGCGCGAGATTCCAGAAACTCTCTTATCGAGCTTAGGCGTGAGGCTTCCTTGCCGCGCTGATAAGACAACTCTGAATCAGCTTTGGTCTGCGCGAGCTCTTCTTCAAGTTTCTTGACTCTTTCCTCGAGCAAGCTCTTCTCAGCCACAACCTTCACCAAGCTTTCCTCGACAGCCGGGGTGTACTTAGCCCTGGAGGCCTCCAATTCTTTCTGAACGGCGGTGAGCTGATCACGAAGTTTGGACTCTTCCTCGAGAGAATTTCGGTAAGCTATATGGACTCGGTCGGACTCATCTTCCAACATCGAGGTGCGATTCAGCTCAGTGAGAAAGCAATCCCCGATCTGCAAAGGAATAACAGAGAACAATTAATATTTTGTCCAAGGACCTAAAAAGTTATAATCACCATAAAAGGGTTTTTACCGTATGATACGCTCCAGAGAATCGACCTAACACGTCAAGGTCGCTATGAGCCAAAAGTTCCTCCTGATCCTCGGCGAATCTCCCCGCCATGAAGATCTTTATTGCCTTATCGTGCTCGTTCTCACCATTTGGGTCGCGATCGCTCCGAATCGATCCTCCCTCGGGATAACCCGCTGTTCGGTAGCCTTCAAGTTGATTCTCAATAAAATCCACCATATCGGGCTTACCCCGACCCGGACGACGGGTGAGGGGTGTTCGGTGTCGACCCCACAATGCTGTCTTTCTTTTTGCCTCGGGGGGCCCTTCTCGATCTTCCCTGGCTCGTCGATTAGAGATCTCTGTCCCCTTAAGCTTCTTCATGGTGAACATATTGTATCCTAGACCCGATGAAGAAGAAGGACCAGCTTGGTTCAAAGGAGGTACCATTTGGATTGGCTCGGCATCCTCGGGGTCTTCTTCCATAGCGGTCTGGTCGGGTTGAGCCGAACCTCCCCGAGGAGGGATTGCGGTTTGGTTGGATTGCGCAAAGTGAGGTTTAACTTGCCTGCTCGGTTGTCCAGGCATTTTTTTCGAGGTGGAGGCCACTGTTCTACCGACTATGGAAGCTCGGTATTGCTCTACCATGGTACCTGAAGAAAGAGAAAAATAAAAATGGTTAAGGGATGAAACTTTCTGAATAGCATACTACTGTGATCGGAAATGACTTTCTTTCTTACTTAACGATCGAGGATCGACGGCGTCCACAAGTAGGTATGTCGCTTTGCTAAGCCCTGCTTTCAGAAGAACGGGCTCCAAAACAAGAAAAGCGGACTGATATGGGTCGGAATGCATCGCAGCGACGAGGTCATCTGAGACATTTTTCTTGAGCCGGCCTGTCAGTTCGCGTTTTCCGTACGCCCAGTCTCGCCGACCTATCCACCTATGTGGTACCATCTCCGAGCTCCCCTAGGAAGCTGGCTCCTCGGGCCCTTTGATGAAGAAGAACCGTTTCTTCCAATCAAGAGAGTTGCTGGAGACAATAGTGGATAAGACTGAATGGTTCGAACGTTGGGAGAAATACACGAACCCAGCGTTGGAGGCCGAGGAAGTGCTGACTTTGAAGAATTGCCAGAAATTCTGGAAGCTATCGAATTTGCCTTTAGCCTTCATCAAGACGCTAAAGGCTATTAGGTATCCGATCGAGTTGGGAAGGATCTGCGCGGGAGCTAAGGAGAATACATCTAAAACCTGCTCGAGCAATGGTGCAAAGGGGATACGCAGCCCGTAAGCAAATTGCTTAGCATAGAAGGCTTGACATCCTTCTGGTGGCTGATTGACCCGTTGAGTGCGGGTCGGAATAACCAGTGAATAGCCCTCGGGAAGAAATTTCCCTATCTCAGCTTCGAGATCTGCTTTGCTTTCTATCGGATCATATGCACTAGCGATCTCGTCGATCCGTTTCTCAGTTTTCTGAACTCGACCTTTAGCGGTGGACTTCTTCGGGACGGCCGCAAGGTCGAGGATTCTCACGGTGCAACCTCTTCCAACTGAGTATCTCATAATTTCATGCTCTCCCAGCGCCTCAGTCGAGCTGTCTTCACTATCGGAATCAGCGTTTTCTCCACCTTCTCCTCCATCCTCGGTGTTGGGCTCGACGTTTTGTTCTCCATCCCCATCGCGCTCGGAGTTCTGTTGACCGGACGTTCCCTCGCCGGCATCTGATCCCAAGGCACGTTCAACTTGATCGACGATTTTACTCGCCTCGTCAGGAGAATTTTCAGTAGCTTTGTAAGTGTTAATGATTTCGTCCATCGACCCTAGGTCGGAATCTGTTCTCGGAGGAATATTGGATGGAATCTCTGGGTTCTCGGAGGTGGACATGATTAGAGAGTGTTTATTGAAATGGTCGACAAGAAAGGATACTCTTTATCGATGTTAATGCTCCGATCTGCAATAAGTTGGGAAGATGTACCCGTCTCTTCAAGTCAACGCATATATATAAAGGTTAAAAGGGTAAATTGCAAATTAAACCCCGAGTAACCGCGACGGTTAAGCTTCCACTCAGTAAATTGAAGATTATCTTTCCATAAATGGCATTTAAGGTCCTCTAAGTTTTAAAAGTTGGTATTTTAGCTCGGTAAATTAAGATTAACGACATCGTCTTCCGAAGATGTGCACTCTTTTTCCTTTCGCTCGGTTTTTCCGAGTAAAGTTTTTAACGAGGCATATTCAACTAAAGACTTTTCTACACTCGATCTCTATTATTTATTTCTCCGAGCTGCGAATATTGTAACGTCATCGAGGCAAAATATTCAGATTGGAAACTTCGCCTTTCTATTTGTGGGAAGCATCCCTCCTCTATAGGGCTCCTCCAGAGAAAATATGTGCTATTTTTCTCTATCTCGGATTTTGTCCCACTGGGTTTTTTCGAGTAAGGTTTTTAATGAGGCATAACAAATCTTGTGCTACGATGCTGTGTTTACTTCTCCGAGCTTCAGCTTCACTTACGCTCGAGAAGTGGGGGAGTATTGATGAGGGATATTTCGCATGCGCCATTTTAGGAAATACCTCTGCTCGAGATCGACCACTATCCCGACCAAGATGGTAATCTCCGACCTGAAGAACCTAGTTTCCGATCGAGCCAGATTGATGGCACCAGATCCAGCACTCCGATCTTCTTTCCGACCTACTCGTTTCCTCGGAATTACTGTGGGGCCGACCCCCAGTCCTGGACAGCTGGCGAGACGTATTCCCATGCGGAGGGTATACCTAGCTCATTACTGTTCCTATATATACGCAGCACATTTATGACATCAGGGACGACACTATTCCCTAGATACACTCTTGCTCGGACTTAGAGCTCGGAATAGGCTTTATCTTGCTTTTCTTTGTATTCATCTAGCTAGTGGTACGGCATCCTGTAATGCTCGAATAGACATACTTTGTAACTTGTATTCGGATCTTGATATTAATATACATCATTTACACACTCGATATAACTATTGTGTTGCTCGATTTTCCTTATTTGTCCCGAACGAAAAAGAGCATAATCAACTGTATTCCATGTTCGAGGAAGTGGAGTTCCATCCATATGGGCTATTTTATACGATCCCTTCTTGCCGACCGCGGTTACCACGTACGGACCTTCCCAATTTTGCTGTAATTTACCCACATGTTTTGAAACCTCAACATTTTTGAGTACCAAGTCACCTTCCTTGAACGATCTTATCCTCACTATTTGATTATAGGCCTTTTCCATGCTAGATTTAGCTGCCCCTAAACGAAGACTAGCTTTTTTTCTCATACTCTCGCTTAAATCGACGTCGTCTTTTCTTAGTTGATCATTTGATTCTTCATCGTACAACTCAACTCTAGGGCTGGGGACAAGTGCCTCGACTGGGATAACCGCCTCTGATCCGTAGACTAAGCTAAAGGGTGTTTCACCAGTAGAGGCTTTTATTGTAGTTCTGTTAGCCCAGATGACACCAGGAAGTTCGTCCAACCATTTTCCTTTGGCTTCGTCCAGTCTTTTATCCAGGGATTTGATAATTTCTCGATTTGCTACTTCAGTTTGCCCATTTGCTCGAGGATGTCCAACGGACGTGAAGTTTTGTTGTATCCTAAATTTCGAGCACCATTCTTGGACTTGTTTTCCAGCGAATTGGGTCCCATTATCGGAGATTAAGATCCTCGGGATTCCGAAACGACAGACTATGTTCTTACAAAGAAAATTTATGCTCTGGAATTAAGTTATCCGTGCTAGAGCTATGCATTCAATCCACTTGCTGAAATATTCGACAGCGACCAGTACATAACTCTTTTTCGATCTGGCCATTGGGAATGGTCCTACTATATCAATGCCCCATTGGTCAAAAGGCCAACAGATTGGAATTGGGTGCATCGTCTCAGCTGGTTGATGTATTATATTTGAATGTACCTGACAGTAATGACAATATTTCACATAATCCTGCGCATCCGCGTACATTGTTGGCCAATAGTACCCAGTTCTCAAACATTTGTGATGAGGGCTATTTTACACACATAATCGAGCAGTGTTGTTCGAGGAGAATCAAGGTCGATCCGACCCATGTAGACAGCAAGATCGGCTTGACCTAACAAAACGTATCTGATCGACCTAATTCCCGATCCAGAAGACTTATTGGGCCAGGCGGTGCTCCTAGGCCATGCAGGATTCCTAGGCTTAATAGGATTCCTAGTTCTGTTAGGACATGATGAATATTATAAATACTAAATCTTACAATGTATTAAGGATCCAGAATTTAACCTACGAAATATACTATTATCATTCGCCTCCAATATACCTGTTTTTACGTGATTATATTGATCTTGTGTTGCATCATCCTGAGTACTTTAACCAAACCCCAAATATAAACTTATTCCCTTAATAAATTTACTGAGTTTAACCCTAAGACGAAATTAGGCTAAATCAGTTGGCGCCCACCGAGGGGCAAGGTTAATTACTCGATCGAATATGGCCAATCCAAGAAAAAGCTCACGTAACGCAGGAAGAAGCACAACTTCTCCGCATCCACGTGCTGTAGAAACGCTGCCCGAGAATTCCCAAAGAATCAGCAATAATAACGCGCCGCCTCCCACAGAACATCAAAATTTAGATCGGGCAGAGGGACATACTACTTCGAACGTAAACAATAACCATAATGATCAGGAACATCAAGCTCTTAGCAGAAGTAGGGCTCCGAACTCACCCGTTCGATCCATCCCTATTCCCCCGTTACCAGCCGATCAAGAGAAGTTAAGGCAGATAGCTCTACTCGTGAATTCATTATGTGCTGGAATCGCACCTGCACCAGGACCAGAAAACATTGGTCCAGATGTGGCCCAAAATCCACCAACCAGATTAGTAAACAATATCAGACGAGCTCGAGGAGATAACGACCAGGTTTCAGCCGAAGCAGAAAGTCTTGATGGGGATCAACGATCTCATATGTCCCCACCAAACGCGGCTAAAAGATACCCTGGTCGGAGAGATAATCAGGCAAGAGCTAATGCTCGTCCTGAACCTTATCTGTCAAGAGAAAAAACGGTCATCCCAATAGACGAAGAGGAGGGGCCGTAAATCATCGATCGGCGAGCAACCAAAAGATTCTCTGAAAGAGATATTGAAAGAATGGTAGAGGAGCGAGTGGAGCAAAGGCTTTTGACTTTGAGACAACCTTGGCCGCGTTCCCGAGAAATCCAGGACAGTATAGCTGCCTGTTCTCCGTTCTTCCCAGAGATTAGAGAAGCACAAGCTTCCGGGCCTTTACCCGCTCGACTCCCCAGATATGATGGAACTGGTGATCCAACTGATTATATTTTTAGTTTCACAAATATAATGAACTTATACGCTCATTCAGCGGAGTATACATCAAAATTGATGATCACAACCTTCGAAGGGTTGGCTCTGGATTGGTTCGGAAAACAACCACCCAACTTGATGAGGGGTATTTCGCATATGCCACTTTAGGAAACACCTTCTGCATCGAGATCGACCTCGATTCCGACCAGGAAGACTATTTTTCGACCTGCAGAACTCAGTTTCCGATCAAGCCAGTTCGATAGCTCAAGATCCTTACTTCCGATCTGCTTCTATCCTCGGAATTACTGTGGGGCCGACCTACAGCTTTGTACAGCTGGCCGAGAGGTATTCTCCTACAGACGGTCCAGCTAGCTCATTACTATTCCTATATATACGCGGCGCATTTATGACATCAGGAACACGACTTCCAAGATATTCCTTCTGCTCGGACCTATCGTTCGGACTAGATATTAGCTTGTATTCTCTTTGTATTGGTCTTTCTAGTAGTACGGCATCCCTTAATGCTCGGGTAGACCCACTTTGTAATTTGTATTCGAACACCGATATTAATATACCGTTTTCACACGCTCGATTCATATATTGTTATACTCCGCTTTCTTTATTGAACTCGAACGAAAAACGGCATAATCAATTGGCGCCCACCGTGGGGTTAGGGTTTAGGGTATCTCCGTTATCTCCGTTTTGCTCGGACAAACCCTGTAATCAAATATTGAGATCGGAATTTCTCGATCAAAATTTATATACACATCGGATTTATTTCAGAAAAGAGCTAGACGCTCTATAAAAAAGTCTATAAAAAAGAGCTAGACGCTCTATAAAAAAAGTCTATAAAAAAGAGCTAGACGCTCTATAAAAGAGTCTATAAAAAAGAGCAAGACGCTCTATAAAAAGTCTATAAAAAAGAGCAAGACGCTCTATAAAAAAGTCTATAAAAAAGAGCTAGACGCTCTATAAAAAAGTCTATAAAAAAGAGCTAGACGCTCTATAAAAGAGTCTATAAAAAAGAGCAAGACGCTCTATAAAAAGTCTATAAAAAAGAGCAAGACACTCTATAAAAAAGTCTATAAAAAAGAGCAAGACACTCTATAAAAAAGTCTATAAAAAAGAGCTAGACGCTCTATAAAAGAGTCTATAAAAAAGAGCAAGACGCTCTATAAAAAGTCTATAAAAAAGAGCAAGACTCTATAAAAAAGTCTATAAAAAAGAGCAAGACGCTCTATAAAAAAGTCTATAAAAAAGAGCAAGACGCTCTATAAAAAAGTCTATAAAAAAGAGCAAGATGCTCTATAAAAAAGATAAAAATGTCTCGACCGAGGGTGCAAGCTCTTGCTATGACCCTTCCTCGATAAAATCATGCTCAAAAATAAATATCGGCCGAGGGTGCAAGCTCTTGCTATGACCCTTCCTCGATAAAATCATGCGCAAAAATAAATATCGGCCGAGGGTGCAAGCTCTCGCTATGACCCTTCCTCGATAAAATCATGCTCAAAAATAAAAATCGACCGAGGGTGCAAGCTCTCGCTATGACCCTTCCTCGATAAAGACTTGTTCAAAAATAAAAATCGACCGAGGGTGCAAGCTCTCGCTATGACCCTTCCTCGATAAAGACTTGTTCAAAAATAAATGTCTCGACTGAGGGTGAAAGCTGTTGCTATGCCCCTCACTTCGATAAAGACTTGTGTAGAAGATCAAGAGTGAAAGCTGTTGCTATGACTCTTGTGTAAAATCAAAATTGTCTCGACCAAGAGTGAAAGCTGTTGCTATGACTCTAGGCTCGAAAAAGACTTAATGGAAAATTTGAGTAAAACCATTTATTTGGTATAAACTCAGTGCTCGAAAATATCTAAGAGTAAGGGTAATATCTGTGATAAAATTCTTTGCTAAAAAACGGCTTAATATAAAAGGATAAATAGCATATTGGGCCCCTCAGCTTTGAAGAAGTGACTCTCCAGTTTGAAAGCAACAGATTTTATTAAGCGTCTCTCAACGATATATACTCATTTTTCCTTGCTCGGTTTTTATCCCCCTGGGTTTTTCCGAGTAAGGTTTTTAATGAGGTATACCCGACGCATCCAGATTTCGAGATCGATCAGTACCTCGGTCTAATATTTACTTCATCGAGCTTCAGTTACACTTGCGCTCGAGAAGTGGGGGAGTATTGATGAGGGGTAAACTGCCGTGGAATGGACTCTCAGTTGGAGGAATTGATTCTTTACTATTATTATTCATTATTTGAAGTAGTTCGGCATTCTGAGGCTTCTCTAAAAGATGTGCACTCTTTTTCCCTTCGCTCGGTTTTTATCCCCCTGGGTTTTTCCGAGTAAGGTTTTTAACGAGGCATATCCAACTCAAGACTGTCCAAGGCCTGTTCTCTACTATCTGTTTCTCCGAACTTCAAATATTGCAGTTCCTGGTGAATCATCGAAGTGAATCTCTCAGGTAGAAAACTTCACCCTTCTATTTTTGGGGCGATTCGGTATTTCGAGGCCCCTCCAAAGAAGATGTGCACTCTTTTTCCCTAGCTCGGATTTTGTCCCACTGGGTTTTTCCGGACTAGGTTTTTAACGAGGCATATCCAAAACATCAAGAAATTAAAGTCTTTCGCCGTGATGCTGTGTTTACTTCTCCGAGCTTCAGCTTCACTTACGCTCGAGAAGTGGGGGAGTATTGATGAGGGGTATTTCGCATATGCCACTTTAGGAAACACCTTCTGCATCGAGATCGACCTCGATTCCGACCAGGAAGACTATTTTCCGACCTGCAGAACTCAGTTTCCGATCAAGCCAGTTCGATAGCTCAAGATCCTTACTTCCGATCTGCTTCTATCCTCGGAATTACTGTGGGGCCGACCTACAGCTTTGTACAGCTGGCCGAGAGGTATTCTCCTACAGACGGTCCAGCTAGCTCATTACTATTCCTATATATACGCGGCGCATTTATGACATCAGGAACACGACTTCCAAGATATTCCTTCTGCTCGGACCTATCGTTCGGACTAGATATTAGCTTGTATTCTCTTTGTATTAGTCTTTCTAGTAGTACGGCATCCCTTAATGCTCGGGTAGACCCACTTTGTAATTTGTATTCGAACACCGATATTAATATACCGTTTTCACACGCTCGATTCATATATTGTTATACTCCGCTTTCTTTATTGAACTCGAACGAAAAACGGCATAATCACAACTCAATATTCAGTTTTAGAGAGTTATGCAACAAACTGGAACAACAGTTTGCCAGTCAGAAAAGACAAAAGCTCCCCATGAGCTACCTAGGAACTATTATCCAACAAGAAGGGGAATCACTAAGGGCTTGGCTAGCAAGATTCAATGTCGAACTATTGAAAATCGACTCCCCAAATATTGATTATATCATATCTATTCTATTCGACTTGACAAAAAATAGGCAGTTCGGCAATGCCTTAAGTCGAAAACAGCCGAGAACCTTCGCAGAAATCATGACGTTGGCCTCCAAGTATATGACCCAAGAAGAGATGAACTCATTCAAAGACAAAAATAAGAATAAAGCGTCCGCTTCCGGATCGAGGAAACCTGAGAAACCTCCGATGCAAAGAGTCACGGATTACGATCGATTTTCCCGTAGGGGAAATGTATTCCAAAGATTAGAATACAGCGGAAGTAACCCTGAGAAAAGACCTAATGTCTACCTCAGGCCCCAATCTCCGGAGAGGAATGTTAGAGATCGAGTGAGCTATGTGGAGTATACCAAACTAAACACTCCAAGAGAGGATATTTTGGTGATACTGGAAAGAAGTAATCTGATTCCCTCAGCAAAAAGGATCACGCAAGCAAAACCTGGGGCAAAGAACTACGATTTATATTGTAGGTATCATCGAGCTCACGGTCATAGGACCGAGGATTGCTATCACTTAAAACAGGAGATTGAGAAATTAATTCAACAAGGCAAGTTGAACGAATTTGTGGATAGAACAGGCCGTGATAGACAAAGGACGAGGAGTCCGAGGAGGAGGGAAGGGAACAGAAGCCCTCGCGAAAGATCTCCTAGCAACCACGTACCACGTAGGAATGATCTCGATAACGACCATGTCAACGGTACAATACATGTAATCTCTGGTGGTCCTGCCGGGGGTGATAGTCGAAATGCAAGACAAAAAATTGCTCGATCCTTAGAAAAAGGGATTATCGTTCCTAAAGAAATTTGGGCACTTGAGAATAAGAGTTCTGATAAACAGATAATCAGTTTCGACGAGAGTGAAGTCCCAAGAAATTTGAATTGGGACATCAACGAGGACCAACCTGATTTTCCTATGGTTGTCTCATTAAGAATTTCCGACTTTAATGTCAAAAGGATTCTGATTGACAACGGAAGCTCGGCTAACATAATAGCCATCGAAGCTTTGAATCAAATGAATCTGGGAAAGATAACTCTTCAAAGGGTAGCTACGCCATTAATAGGATTTGGAGGATCAGAAATAGTCCAGTCGGAACCATAAATTTAAGTGTAACCCTTGGGAGCAAACCTCATAGAGTGGTAAAAATGATAAAGTTATTAGTGGTAGAAACGCCATTTGCCTACAACGCCATCCTAGGCAGACCGACATTGAACCAATTCCGAGCAGTCGTTTTAACTTATCACCAGAAGATAAAATTCCCGACGGTATCTGGGGTCGGCGAAATAGTTAACGATCACTGTATGGCATGGGATTGTTATAATACGGCACTATCGTTAAAAAGGAATGTCGATCCATTAACGCCATCAAAAAGAAAAACGGTAGGATCTTCAGTTGAAAGGTCTCAAGAGCCAGAATTGCCAAATACGGAAAGGATCGATAAAAAGGGGAAAGAACCTATAGATTTGACTTTGCGAGCACCCGAGCATAAAGAAGTCAAACTTATTGAGAATGATCCTACCAAAATAACCAGAATTGGAACGGAATTATCTCCGCAAGGAGAAATTATGTTGATCAATTTCTTAAGGAAAAATATAGACGTGTTTGCTTGGAGCTCGGAGGACATAGTGGGAATTGATCCTAGAATAATCACCCACTCTATGAAAATTGATCCAAGCGCAAAACCGGTAAGGCAGAAGAAATGGAATCACGGCCCTGTGAAAGACAAAATAATAAAAGCGGAGGTCGAGAGGCTTTTAATGTCTAAACAGATAAGGGAAATACACTTTACAGAATGGCTGTGCAATATCGTACTTGTATCAAAAGGTGACAAGAAGGATAACAAATGGAGGATGTGTAACGATTTTACGGATTTAAATAAATTATGTCCGAGAGACCCTTACCCACTCCCAAGGATCGATCTGTTGGTCGACTCCACAGCTGGTTTCGTGATCTTCAGTATGATGGATGCTTTCCAAGGTTTCTACCAAATCTTCATGGACGAGAAAGATCAAGAAAAAACTGCCTTCATTACCGAACAAGGAGTATATTGTTTTGTAGTGATGCCGTTCGGACTGAGAAATTCCGGAGCGACCTATCAACGGTTGGTAAACTTGATGTTTAAAGAGTTAATCGGAGAAATAATGGAAGTATATGTCGATGATATGCTGGTAAAAAGCATGAGCGAAGAAGACCACATTAAACACCTTGATCGTTGCTTCAAAATCCTGAGGAAGTATGGAATGAAACTCAACCCCTTAAAGTGTACCTTTGGGGTAAGGTCTGGAAAATTCTTAGGTTACCTGGTCCATGAAAGAGGCATCGAGGCAAATCCGGAAAAAATACGTGCTATCACTGAAATGAAGCCTCCTAGAAATATTACTCAAGTTCAAAGTTTGGTCGGGAAAATTGTTGCCCTTAACAGATTCATATCGATGTCCACAGATAAAAGTTTACCATTTTTTCAAACTTTGAGAAAAGCTAAGACCTTTGAATGGACCAAGGCTTGTGACCACGCCTTCGATCAACTGAAAGAATATTTGACCTCGCCACCCCTGCTCGCCAAACCTACGGAAGGACAACCTCTTTACATATACATCGCTATTTCTGAGGCAACAGTGAGCTTGGTTATGGTAAAAATTGAGGGCTCGGAACACAAGCCTGTCTATTACTTGAGCAAATTACTGCAAGGAGCTGAAAATAATTATTTAACAATTGAAAAATTCGCTCTGGCTTTGGTGACATCAGCACGAAGGTTGCGGCCCTACTTTCAGACATACAAAATCATCGTACTTACCAATCAACCTTTGAGGCAAATCTTATCAAAGCCAGAAGCCTCGGGAAGATTAATTAAATGGGCCGTAGAGTTGGGACAATATGAGATCGAATATCGACCACGAGCGGCAATCAAAGCTCAGGTACTTGCTGATTTCCTCCTAGAAACTCCATGCTTATCAGGGACGAGCTCTGAAACAACTTCGACAAGTGATAACAATGTTATGGTCGTCAATGATTTACCGTGGCTTATGCACGTCGACGGTGCATCGAGCAGAGATGGTGGTGGTGCAGGAATCAATTTCCGAGGACCAGACGAAGATATGAATTATGCCATCACTTTAGACTTCATGGTCACCAACAATGAAGCGGAATACGAGGCTCTGATTGCGGGAATGGAGATGGCTTTGCAAGCCAACATAAAGGTTTTAAATGTCTTAACAGATTCCGAGCTGATTCAGAGACAAATTAATGGGATGTATGAGGCAAAGGAGTACAACATGATAAAATGCTTGGCGAAAGTAAAAGAATTGACCGAAAAGTTTGATAAGTTTGATATTCAAAACATCCCGCGACAAGAGAATCGATGGGCCGATCAACTATCTAGATTCACAGGAACGAGGGATGGTAAGTCTAAAAGAGTGATCACCTGGTTAATCTCCAAGACACCGTCCATTGATCTCGATACTGTCCCAGTGGTCGAAGTAATGGACATCGAGTTAGCTGCAGACAGCTGGATGACTGCGATATTCGCTTATTTGAAAGATGGGTCACTCCCCGACTGTAAAAATGAAGCTAGAAGAATAAGGTACCGAGCACCCAGATATGCCATAGTAGAGGGAAAACTCTATAGACGATCCGTCTCTGGGATCCTATTAAAGTGCATTTTCGAGCACCAGGTCCAGAACATCCTCAGCAGTATCCATGAAGGAGAAGCGGGAAATCACAGTGGAGCTCGAGCACTCACACTCAAATGTTTGAGAACTGGGTACTATTGGCCAACAATGTACGCTGATGCGCAAGATTTTGTAAAGCATTGTCATCATTGCCAAGTACACTCGAACATAATACATCAACCAGCAGAGACGATGCACCCAATCCCGATTTGTTGGCCTTTTGATCAATGGTGTATTGATATAGTGGGACCGTTCCCAATAGCCAGATCAAAAAAGAGTTATGTCCTCGTCGCTGTCGAGTATTTCAGCAAATGGATTGAATGTATAGCTCTAGCTCGAATAACGCAATTCCAGGTCATAAATTTTCTTTGGAAAAATATAGTATGTCGTTTCGGAATCCCGAGGGTTTTGATTTCCGACAATGGGACCCAATTTGCTGGAAAACAAGTTCAAGAATGGTGCTCAAAGTTTGGAATACAACAAAACTTCACATCCGTTGGACATCCTCGAGCAAATGGGCAGACCGAAGTAGCAAATCGAGAAATTATCAAATCCCTGGAGAAAAGGCTGGACGAAGCTAAAGGAAAATGGTTGGACGAACTCCCTGGTGTCATTTGGGCTAACAGAACTACGATAAAAGCCTCTACCGGTGAAACACCTTTCAGCTTGGTCTATGGTCGGAGGCAGTTATCCCAGTTGAAGCACTAGTCCCCAGCCCAAGAATCGAGTTGTTCGATGAAGAATCAAATGATCAAATAAGAAAAGACGACGTCGATTTAAGTGAGACCTTGAGGGAAAAAGCTAGTCTTCGTTTAGAAGCAGCTAAAACTAGCATGGAAAAGGCCTACAATCAAAGAGTAAGGATAAGATCATTCAAGGAAGGTGATTTGGTACTTAAAAATGTTGAGGTGTCGAAGCATGTGGGTAAATTACAGCAAAATTGGGAAGGTCCATACGTGGTGACGGTGGTCGGAAAAAAGGGATCGTATAAAATAGCCCATATGGATGGAAGTCCACTACCTCGAACGCGGAATGCAGTAAATCTCAGGAGATATTATGGTCGTTAAATTCAAACAATGAAGTTTTGGAAATTAGACAGGATTTTACAAGAAATTAGTTTTTTCATTTTTACTCTGTTTTGTTATCTTCTTTTCAAGCATCAAATATAATAAAAGCTTTTGCTTATTTCCTATATATTACGCTCAAAAGGCAATTGTCGACAAATGATCTACAAAGGTTAAAACCAAAATTGGTAAAAACCTAAGTACAATAAATCTTTGAGTAAAACCGATTGGGGCGGTATAAACTCATCGATCTCCTTATGAACGATCTACAAAGGTTAAAACCACAATTGGTATAAAACCTAAGTACAATAAATCTTTGAGTAAAACCGATTGGGTCGGTATAAACTCATCGATCTCCTAATTATCGATCTACAAAGGTTAAAACCACAGTTGGTATAAAACCTAAGTACAATAAATCTTTGAGTAAAACCGATTGGGTCGGTATAAACTCATCGATCTCCTAATGAATGATCTACAGAGGTTAAAAACCAAAATTGGTAGAAAAACCTAAGTACAATAAATCTTTGAGTAAAATCGATTGGGTCGGTATAAACTCATCGATCTCCTAACGAATGATCTACAGAGGTTAAAAACCAAAATTGGTAGAAAAACCTAAGTACAATAAATCCTTGAGTGAAACCGATTGGGTCGGTATACACTCATTGATCTCCTAACAAACGATCTACATAGGCAAAACAATTACTAAGTAAATAAAACAGATGGTTAAAGCAAAACCAATTGGGTCGATAAGAGCTCATCGTACTAATAAACTAACTGATATATTGCAAAATTTTATTAAATCAAAACAACGATATACATCGGAAAAAAACACAAACTCCCCTAACTAATCGACAGCAAATTCTATTACATGATGAAGAAATGAGCTAACAAAGGGACTTCAGTTTCGTCTATCTCTGTATTTCTCTCAGAATTCTTGCCACCAGCTAGAACCGGTCGACGAAGACAATCGCTTTTAAATGTCGTGCTTACGACCACAAAGCTTTGGAATCAGAGAGAGCTTTGAGAGATCATAATCTTACGACGGTCGATGGTGGTCAGCATTTTTGGATCATACCTTCTCGTTTGAATGAACTGACCAGCTTTTCACCGACCACGTAACTAATAGATCGGAACCCCACAACACTGACCTTTACCCATTTACGTAGGTTGGTCGGTTCATGGTTGGCATTCCGATCCATTCCCCTTATTAGGGGTCGGAGATTTCATGGTTTTTGAGAAATTTCCACTTTCCGATTCCGCCCATACCAAGTCGACGTAATAAATGATTTGTTTGATTCTCGAGTTAGGCGGACGACCGCCTTTTTGAACAAAGAGGAAGTACATTGTTTAAGGTTTTTTACTTCTGATGGTAACTAAATGGAAGATAAAAAGATTCCTTTTATAGACAGGATGAGTTGAAATCCAACAGTGAAACTCGCATCCAATCAACGGCAATGACGCAACATCGGGAATTACGTTACAAAGTCATAACTACAAGCCTTAAATGCAGGACTGGAAATAAATGCGCTTTTGAGTCGGTCAAAATAAAGTCATATATTAGATCGATGGAGACGGTACAAAGACTATCATAGCTGAACTAATATTACATGTCAAATAATCCTATCTGAACAGAAAACATCGATCAATACACTAAGCAATTACACCTACAAAATATCAAAAGAAAGAATCTGGTTTTCAAACGCTTCAGAGCTTCCTCAGAATGATCATCTTTTCTTCTACTTTGAGAACAGTGACGAGAAACTAATGTTCAGGTATCCTTCTTCAGATCGACATCTGTCGATCATCGAGAGAAGGACACATGTTTTCTCAACTCGACCACCTCGAAAAAGCTGATGCTTCTTCTTTACAAAGTAAAATATGGATCAGAAGGATCTCATGCATGGCATCACCGACCTGTTAGAAACAAGTTGATTTCGATAAGCCAAGAATCCTGCTTTCCTCTGATCTCGATCTCTATCATATGGCGTAGGTTATGGTCGACTAATCCCCAGTTATGAGAGTCGCCCGACCATCACCATATAAGATGGAGATCTCATTTTTCCAATTCCTCCCATTCCAAGTCACGAATTCCTCATTTGATAAGGTAACACATTTTGGTGGTCGACGATGCTTATAACAATAATAATTCATCTTGAATGACTTCATCTTCTGAGAGACGGAGAAGCATGGAATGACCTTTTTATAGGCAGGGGATAAAGGATCCAATGGTGTTACATTGAGATCCTATCAACGGTCCAGATTAAAAGCGTTACCAGGATAATTCACAACGTCAAATATATGATAGATCATTGCTATAGAACTAAAAGTACAAGACTCCAGATAAACAAGTCAAGAGTAATTGATTTTATTCAGATCTTTAAGAGGATCGTTACATTTCACAAAAACAGCCGATCATCAGGAAAAACTACATTTATCTTCGAAATCTAACCACAATTGTTACAAGTATTAGCCTACTATGCTACTCCTCGGAATGATCTGCTCCTTCAATCCGACGTACTCCATATCATGGTGAAGATTGACAAATATACCTCACCAGACCTTCACAAGATATTTTCCTTGGTCGGAGGATGTCCAAATGAAAGATTACGAAGTGTCCACCTGAGTAGAAGAATATGTTATCCAGCTCTGAATTTTGTTCCCTTTTAGATTGAAATCAAAAGAGACGAGAAACATGTAGAAGTGCGTATATTTGCTGATGCTGGTGAATTGTCGACCTCCAAACGGGCGACATTTTAATCGGGAAGCATGCTGCATCTGGGGTCGATCACAGTATCAAGTTAAAAGCACACTGAGAGAGGAATGGTTCAAAGGGTAATTTTTTCTGCAAACGATGAAGGAAAGAACTAAGATGTCGTACAATTGAGACAGGTTCGTTCTCCGTGCCTTGGAGACAAGTTTTCGAGCATGCATGGACAGAAGGGTGTTCTGCGGTTTCTCGAGTCTCGACAAAGTAATCTCCTAGGTCGAAAAGCATTCCTGTCTCAGGCGACACCATCATTTTAATGAACTAACCAGCTCTCGTTGCTCACAAAATAATTGGGTTGATATCTCCACCGTAGTTGACATGCCACAAATACCAAAATGAAATATTTATGGGAGACATGTTATTCCCATCTTTTATGTTTCCTACTTCTCAAACGAGTTATTTATAGTATGGGGACGTGTTCAATTAATGGACCAAGCATACGAAACGTCCTACGGTTACGGCACAACTACCAAGTTGACTTCTTCTCTCCTAAGAATACAGAAAGCAATGTTCGTTGGCAATAAGGTCGAAACAATGTATGACTATAAAGATAAATGATGAAGATATCGAACTACTCTATTCATGACAAAAATAGTTTGTTATATTACATTCCCAAAAAAAAAAAAAAAAAAAAATGATGAAAGGTCCTTGTCTACTGTTCGAGAGCATGATCGGGAGTTGTCTGATAAGCAAGAAAGTTCATCATTTCATTGGCACGCTGCTTATATCCAAGAGAAAAACCCCTGTCGAACTCTCGCTGTTTCAATTGAAGAAGATCTTCTTTTTCCTTGGTAAGCTGTTCCTTATCGGACACCAAACTCCTATTTGCTTGAGCGAGTTCTTCTTTCTCTTTAGTAAGTCTTTCAGCAGCAGCTCGGAGACTCTCCACCTCGGTCATCAGCGATCGATGAGCGACAGCAATTGAGTTCATCCGTTCAAGAGACTCTTCTCGAGAAAAATAAAACTTGTCATTTTGTATCCCAATCTGAAGAGCTTCATGCTTAGCCTATTATGAAAAGGTAAGAATAAGAAGCTTAAAAAACTCAAAGATATAAAGCTCATCGTTACAACAATAATACACTTACCATCTCCAAACGCTTGAAAATGGACTGAACGAGGCGCAAATAGGAGTGGTTCTTCAGTTTATCGAGCTCCTTGGGCAGAATAGTACCCATCCCCAGATTCCAAGAAACCCCATCATGATCGAGGGTTGTTGGAATACATGCATCAGTAGAAACCCCACCGGATCGACTCATTCCAAACTCGGTTATCTCTTCGACCTGCTCCTTAAATGGACGGTCGTCTATAAGAGACGGATCGTCCGCGGTATTTTCAAAACCAGAATGACTGGGACCAGACCCAGGTTTTGATATGTCCTGAGAAATGGTGACAGGAGAGATGACCTGGGTATGTTGAGAAGTTGAAGCAACAACCTGTGAACTCAAAGGGGCAAAGAAAGACTCAGGAATATCTTCCACGGGCCCCCTTTGTGGCAAAGTTGGCTCAACCTCTGAATTGGGAACAGTAATTACGACCTGCTGGGAACCTTCTTGACCTGAGGTTTGATTTATTGTGTCTCGATCGGTACGAGGACGTTCCTCCGTTGATCGGTCGACGGGAGGAGGAGAGGTAGCTCGAGACTGCTCATTTCTTGTTTGATCGACTGGAGGAGGAGAGGTAGCTCGAGACTCCACGTTTGTTGTTTGATCGACTGGAGGAGGAGAATTAGCTCGAAACTCGTCATGGGTTGTTCGGTCAACAAGAGGGGGAGAAGTAGATCGAGAACCCTCGTTCTGGTAAGTCTCCAGAACTCTCGGATCAACCAAGGGACTATAGATCGGAGCCCGTGAAAGTCCCGTAGAAGAGTTCATTGTTTCCTTTGATGGTGAAGGAATTTTCTTCACTATCTTCGGATTCCCACCTGAAGAGGAAGACACCGGGTCAGATTGAGGCATAGTTTCCCGAGAAGAAGCTCCTCCCTGGGAAGATGATTGATGTGGACCTTCCGTTCGGGCTTTCTTCTTCGAAGTGTCCCGTCGGGATAGACCTCGCAGAGATCGTTTTGCAGCTCCAGAAAAGAGATTGGAACTCATGATCAAAAAATCAGGAATTTCTATGAAATATCGAACTGAAAGCTCCGATCAACAACAAGAGAATTTTATATTGCAAGTGGGGACGCGCGGTAAAACTTCAAGGATTTTACCATTATATATAGTAAAGGAAATGACAATTTTGTCCTCATTCCTTGGCGCGCACAGTAAAAATTCAAATATAAGACAAGAACGGATTATTAATTGCGTACTACGATCATAAGAACGACGAAGAATATTTCACTGAAAATCACACATACCAGTGGAGAAACTTTACATCAATTATAAGTACAAAAATTTGCAAAATCTACGAAATAATGTAACAAAACTACAAAGATTAAAGAAGAAAAACAAAATTCTAACGTCTTGAAAACGACCTAAGATGGGGGGTTAACTTCCTTCGGGGACAATCTTTCCTGATCTTCTTTCTCTCCCTCATCGGCCTGATTTCCTTCAGTATCCTCCTCGTTATCCTCGTCTACTTCTTCATCTTCTCGATCTTCAACTACCTGCTCTATTAACCCCAAGTCGGGTGCGAGTACAGGAAGCGGAGTTCCCTACACATCGACTAAGTGAGCTAGAGGATGGTTACTATATTCAACAGAAGGCAAGCAGTCAGGAGGATAATCTTGGAGTTTTCGATCCTTTTCGATCATCATAACTTCGCGATATTCATTGCGCCTATCAGGA
>JAYDYQ010000965.1:0-12022 GCA_034814905.1 Penstemon davidsonii | reverse complement strand
AATTTGATGGAGCTGCCCATAGAAGAGGAGCTGGGGCTGGAGTCGTATTTCTAACACCTGAAGGGGAAGTATTGCCATACTCCTTTACTTTGATCCAAAACTGCTCAAACAATGTTGCTGAAAAGCAGGCTCTTATACTTGGTTTGGAGATAGCTGTCGAGACGAAACGATTGCATCTTCAAGTTTATGGTGACTCTAAATTAGTGATCAACCAAATACTTGGAGATTACGAAGTCAAGAAACCTGATTTGCTTCCATATGTCAAGTATGCCAAGAAACTGATTGGATGGCTTGGACACACTACAATTCAACATGTGCCGAGAAGAGAAAATGGACAAGCTGACGCTCTAGCTAAGCTTGCTTCCACCATAGCTATGCCAGAAAAAGAAACCCATGTTCCAGTATGTCAAAGTTGGGTCGTGCCTCCAATTTTCGCTGAAGATGAGGAGAACGAAGAAGAGAACTATGCCATAGAAGTTTATGAAGTTGAAAAAGAAGACTGGCGACAACCACTCGTAGATTACTTGGAATATGAGAAGTTGCCCAATGACCTGCGAAGGAGAACTGATATTAGACGACGTGCGGCTCGCTTCATTTATTACAAAGGAACACTCTATAGGCGTTCATTTGATGGAGTTTTCTTGCGATGTCTAAACGATGATGAAGCTATGCAAGCCATGGAAGAAGCTCATTCTGGCGTTTGCGGTGCTCACCACTCTGGTCCAAAGTTACATTTTCGAATTAAAAGAATGGATTACTGTAGGGCTTGTCTAAAATGAGATTTCATCAAAAGAAGAGCACGTAAGATAGGGTTTCATTGCATGACACATGTCTCATTTTATTTAATTTTTAAATTATTTACTTTTAAAAAGACAAATATGCCCATCTTCTCTTGTAATATATTGGGACCAAATTTATAGGTCCCACTCCAATTACCTTAATTATTCTCTCCACTAAATCTTCCCAACTCGGCAACTCCTACCCACCCGAACAACTTCCGGCGAGAAGGGACCAAATCTATGGAAAAACTATCATAAATTTTTATGGTGGTCAATCATGAAAAAAAAGACATTTTATACCCATTATAAAAGGAAAGAAAAAGATGAACGACCACGATACAATAATGTGTATAAGTTGATTATTAGTACACGAAAGAAAAACAGAAAATAGTTTAATAAATCTGGATTTTGAATTTTATTAACGTGATATGATTGTTGTATCAAAATTTAGAAGAGAATTTTAGCCATTTGAGTATTGTTATTATTGCTGAGAACCAAGGTACGTAGCCTAACAAGACGTAAGTTGATACTGTGTTCATATATTGAGAAATTACTATACATTAATCCCTAAACTCTAATTGTTTGTTTAATTAAGTCCTATTCAATTTATAATTGACTCCTAAATTTTATGTTCTAACTCAATTTAATCCCTAATCCTTTAAATTTTGAATCCTAAATTAATTTTAAATATTACTTACAAAAGTAAGAGATATGTGTGATCTAGTGTGATTATTGCTAACATAGTAAACATGGATTATAAGTATTTTGAAATCTTGGTTTATAATTCATATATAACAAATAATTCAATAGTAAATTATTGTCACCCTATGATTTTTTTTGTTTTGTTTATCAAGCGTAGTCAGGTCTTATGCTTGACTTAATCCCTTTTGAAACGCATCAACACATTATATGACAATTTCTTCAAAGAAGTTCTATATCGTCCATTAAATCAATCAACTGTTGGTGCCTCGTGTGATCACTATATAACGAAACATACTACTTTTCTATATATAGTGTAAATCCATCGAACTACATTAAAGTTAAATTTAAATAATTCAATTGTCACACTCTTCCAATAAAACTAATTTAAAAATTTCTAAGTATACAAGTTTGAATAAAAATAACAAATGGATTGTGAATTTCATAATATTAGAAAATAAAAAATTATTAATTGATAATTAGGAGAGAAAAATGTAAATATTAAAATATTGGAGATTAAATTGAGTGAAGTTGATTCAAAAAATAAAAAATGAGTGAAGCTGGGAATTAAGACTCAATTGAAAACTTAATAGAACGAAACTGAACAAAAAATTAGAGTTTGTGATCAATGTACAATTTCCAAAATTTAAAACAACTACTCCCACAGCACATCCGTCATCATCCATGTGAGGCGCACGACAGTGCGACATTCACGGTTTAGAACAAACAAAGAAGCTAAATCTCAAATGGCAAAAACAAAGAAGTTTCTGCCAATCCAACAAACAATAAAAACAACTAAAAGAAAAATCATAATAAAAGCAAGCAAAAAATAATTAGACCCTCCATTATTTCAGATGAAGGAATGAGATGGACGGTTTGCCGTAGAGTAGGGTGGTTTGGGAGGAGGGTGAGAGTGGTGGTTGGAGTTTTGATGGAGAAAAAGACTATACAAGAGAAATAAGGAAAGAGAAGTTTGCAATGATATTTAAGTGGTGGGTATTTAAGTAATTTTACAATTATTTAAAATTTGGAATGTCCGATTGCCTTGTCATGGTCGGACAATTTTGAAAAAAATTAGTGGTTAAAAATTTAATTTTGACTTTTTTAGTGGTTAAGAAGAGGTATCTTATATACACCATTTTTCAATGAAATCTCATTTTAGAAAGACCCAAGACTGTATGGATTATGCTCAAAGGTGTCAAACTTGTCAATTTCACGCAAACTTCATTCACCAACCGCCTGAGCCATTACATCCAATTGTTGCTTCATGGCCTTTTGATGCTTGGGGATTAGACGTTGTTGGACCAACGACAAAATCTTCTTGTGGACATCTATACATCTTAGCCGCTACTGATTACTTCTCGAAGTGGGCGGAAGCAATACCTCTCAAAGAAGTGAAGAAAGAAAATGTTGTTAATTTTATTCGCACCCACATCATCTACCGCCATGGAGTACCTCGATACACTAATAATGGAAAGCCTTTCTGCAATGGTTTGATCGACAAATTATGCCAGAAGTTTAACTTTAAACAGAGAAATTCCTCCATGTACTACGCTCCTGCCAATGGCCTTGCTGAAGTATTCAACAAAACATTGTGTAATTTGTTGAAGAAAGTGGTGGCCAAGTCGAAGAGGGACTGGCATGAAAGAATCGGAGAAGCTTTGTAGGCATATAGAACCATCTATCGAACGCCACCTCAAGCGACCCCTTACTCGTTGATCTATGGAGTGGAAGTAGTCCTCCCTCTTGAACAACAAATTCCATCACTAAGGATTGCTATACAAGAATGACTTACCAATGAAGAAAATGCTCATTTGCGTCTTGCAGAGTTAGAGGCCCTCGACGAGAAAAGACTGGAAGCTCAGCAAAAACTCGAGTGTTATCAAGCTCGCATTTCAAAAACATTCAATAAAAAGGTTCGCTCACGTTCTTTTCAACTTGGTGATCTGGTGCTGGCAGTAAGAAGGCCTATCATCATCACTCACAAGACAAAGAATAAATTCACATCAAAGTGGGATGGTCCTTATGTTGTTACAGAAGTCTACACGAATGGAGCATATAAGTTAGTAGCTGAAGATGGTTTAAGAGTTGGCCCAATAAATGGGAAATTCTTAAAGAAATATTACCCTTGATGTTAGAAGAAAGTTCCATGACGCACGAGCCTAAACTGCATGTTACTCCTGACCCACACGAGTATAAACTGTGAATGGTACCCACCTATGGTAGTGCAAGTGATTAAACTGCTAACTTACTCCACTAATAGTAATTCATGTGGTTAAAATGATAACTTACTCCACCAATGGCATTTATGTGGTTAAATTTTAATCCCCACCTAGTCCGAGGTGGTTAAGAAACGGATACTCCTGACCCGCAAGAGTATAAATTGTGAAAGGTCCTACAAAAAAAAAAAAAAAGTCTCTCCTTTTGAACTATGTGATGACTTGATTCCTTTTGGGATACGTAGGCAGCTTAGATTATTTTCTAAGTTCAGTCATAAGTTAAAAAAAAAAATATTGTTTCAGTTGCGATCATTCTTCGTTTAATGCTACTATGGACTACGAGAGATAATAAATGGAAAGATAAAAAAAAAATAACATCTTCTACTATTAATCTCGAAAGTAGTATTGTTCATCACAAAATAAAGAAAGCAAGAAACAAAGAAAATAACTAAAAAAAAAAAAAAAACTCTCAAGCAAAGGTCTTCAAATTCTTCAGTTCCTCTTGAGCAGTTATCAAACGCATACGCGAAGTTTCTAGATACTCTTTCATTTTGTCAACCAAGGGAGAGGTGTCCTTTAATGCTGCAACTTCTTCTTCAATCTTAAGAATGTCGGCTTGAGCAGTTTTGAGCAACTTTTCTTGGCGCTTCAAGGAAGAAAGCAGTCTTTTCTTCTTTTGTGCCAAATCAATGAGTTTCTCCTCGATCACCTCTAGATCTTCCTTCGTAGAATTGATGTGGTCAACCTCCTTATCTTCTTTGGTTTTAGCCTCATGATGTAGACGACCTTGGGCTTCAGAAAGTTGTTGAGCAAGCAATTCCTTAGATGAGTTTTCAATAGATGTCGATCTTGCAATATCATAAGCGGCAGCCATCTCAAAAACTGAAGCTAGCAATGTTACCACAAGGGAGATGTCAACATTCTCAAACATTGTCATCGTCTCCAACACAACATAAACCTCATCTTTGATGGAAGAAATTGAGTCAAGCGAGGTCCTTGCTATCTTTTGACTAAGCTCACTTCAAAAGGTATTCAAATCTCATTCTGTGCTCAAGTATTAACTTTTTACCCACAAAGATTGAGCAAGCTGCATGAGTAGGTGTTTTGCCTTGTGGGACTTCTTCTTGCAAAGTGGAATCAATGACTGGCTCTGTGGCACCTTGAGATTGGACATCATCACTAATTGGAGAATTCTCTTCTACCTGCTGAAAGTCAATAATAAATGTAAGCTTGGAAAATGAAATACGAAGCAATATTGGATGAACCAATAAATAAATACCTCTTCAGCAAAGTCTTCCAATGAAGGTTTATCAGCTGAAGGGTCATTGGAAATATCAATATCCTCTTGCTCCAAAGATTTCGAAACTTTCTTTTGTCTTTTCCAGTTACGGTCTAAGTTGCTGCTACGACTTTCTTCCGAATCAATGGGAACAATCTTTCTTTTTATTTGTGTGGAAACATCGAACTTCTTTTGGAGGCCTTCATCAACTCGAGAGTCAAAGCTATGTATCGAATTCTCTGCAATGAAAATTTCTACCTATTAGAATATTTATGCATAAAAGTTTTAACTTTGTCATAAACTATTTGTAGAAATCAAGTTACCTTTTATATGTTCCTTTGGATGTTCTTTACCTTTAGGGGAAGCCTCACTGATTTCATAATGATTAAATGCTCAACGTTTTCCTCAAGATATCGTCCATGAATTTTAGTCCACCATTTTCCGTAATCTTTTGAATATAACCTCTTCACACCAGAAGGTACGCAAGGAAACCTCGCCGTAGTTCTAGACTTAGACAAAGTGCTAATTCGCCAATAGCACAACCCTTCCTCCAAAGAAGCCTCGCGAATATCATACTTGAGAATACCTGGGACTTCTTGAAGGTATCCAAATTGACGGCTGAATCGATGAGGACTATATGGTTCAACAATAAACTTTTTGCCTCGTCTCAAAGTAAGATAACTCGAACGAATGCAAGTAAAGTAATTTTGTTGTGACTCAGAGACATTAATGTTATCAATATACACGCAATCCACGATTTTTGGGTCAGTGTTACAAGTCCAAGTAATATAGTCTCCCTTATGAATTTTTCTACGAGCTCCTAAAGGGTCATAGTATTTTGCGCCACCTTCACCAGATTATAATACCATATTAGGACCACGCAATGGTTGGTAACTTTCAGAATGAGTCTTGAAATACTGTGCAAGCCAACCATAAACAAACTTGACTGGAAATAGAAAATTTGCACAGGGTTTTGAAGATTTTGAAATGGTGTTAAGACCTTTGTAGATAGCCGCCAATACTGGAATTGCAAGGCTCACTCGACGACCGCTCGCCATAAGACTAGCCATCTTAAAAGTACTTGGACGTATCGAGTTAATGTTTTCGGTGGGAAGAGCAAAGGTACAAAGCCAAGAAGCGTATGCTGCCAAATATGTCTCATCTTTCATAGTGCCTCTAAGTTTGAGCTTCGAGAATACGCCTTCTTCCAAAGGAGACCATGTCTTATGATCTTTAAAATCGTCAAGTGGATTATGAGTGGTTTAGGACGAATGCTCTTCTTCTCTTTTCGCGGAGGAGGTGGAGGAGGTGGCTCGTACTTCTTTGCTTTCTTAGACCAAAATTGGATCCATCTCTCAATCGAAACTTAGGAATGATTGTCACCTTTGCCACTTGCTTGAAGTAAATGAAATGCGTGGAATAAGTACTTGCAGGATCGAGGTACATATGGTTCTCCCTTTTCATCTACACCATTTATCTCCTCTTCACTAGGGATTACCTCATCATAAAGGATGCCCAAGATGGGAAGACCGGCAATAGAGTGAAGATCCCATAATGATATGGATAATTCGCCCCAGGAAGATAGTAAAGTATTGGTTTGAGGACACCACGCCTCGCAAAAAGCCTTCACAATGTTCGTATTGTGATCATATGTGTATAAGGAGGCGTACACCGAATGAAAAATTCTAGCTGCATGTAACGCAGTCTTGCATCGACTCAAAACATCTTCGGTCCATTCCCAATATCCCCTAAAATAACGGAATTATCCAGGCACTTCAAAGGGATCATCGCCCCACTTCATCTTATCACCAATGAGTTGACGACCCAAAGATGGGAAAGGAATAATGTCACTCGATAGTTTATGATGAGCGGAAAGCAAGATTAAAAGTTTTTGAGCCTTATTTGGAGATTTCGTATATTCTCGGGACCATTCGTCCAAGTGAAGAGAATTTCTTAGTGTCGTCCACCTTTTCGAGTATCTGCCAATTAAACACATTCCTACAGTCAAAACTGTGCTCTTTTCTATTGGTTGATCCTTATTATCTCGAATAGTCAAACGATCTTCCCCGGAAGAAGTGCGATCACAAACAAATATTACCATCCTAACAAAAAAAAAAATCAAATCAAATAAAGGAGGCATTAGATAAAATTGGTTTTGAAATATATATATATATATATATATATATATTGAATTTATGACTAATTTTATTTTACTCCAGAGATTTTGAGATTCCAAGAAATAGCTCTCCGTGGTGGTATAATCCCTTGAGAAATTTTGCTGAAAGAATTAAAGAAAAAAAAGATGAACAAGTAAAAAAAAAATGTATGCATATATATCATAGATATGTATATATACACGCACATTGAATTAAATTTATGAAATTGAAGCAAATTGAATAAACCGTTACCTGTTTGGAAACGAAGTCGAGATAATGGTTGACTCTAGTTAAAAAAAGAAAAGGGCAAAATCAGCAAACTCAAATCAAAACAGGTATAAAAGAAAGAAAAAAAAGAAGCCAAGGCAGGAAATTGAAATTTGATACTCACGAAGAAAAGAAAAGCTAACTTCATGAATGCACTAATGGGTTATACTGAATGAATAAAGAAAAGGAGTAATGGAGTCCTTTTTATAGGCACATATGCACTACTTAGTTGGAAATTCTTTCAGGACTTGCAGAGGCGGACCTCAAGCGGGACTGGGGGGGCCATGGTCCCCCCAGGAAAAATGTTATATGTATTATATATATGTGTATGTCTGCAAGACTTAATTAGTTGGTGAAGTGGGAAGGTGCTTGATGAAGTAACATGAGGTTGGGAGTTCGATTCCCTTTTGCTGCTGAACTTGAAATCGTAGTTGTTGAGACTTAATTTGCCTTTTTTGGCTTAAGAACTTTCCTTTAATTTCTCTAAAAAAAAGTAACTTTCTTTTCCTTTTAGAGATTAAGTGTTTTCTCCATCTTCGCCAAGTGGTAGATATGATATATTTTTTTTTATGTGAATTTGAAATCTTAGTTGTTGAGACTTAATTTGCCTTTTTTGGCTTAAGAACTTTCCTTTAATTTCTCTAAAAAAAAGTAACTTTCTTTTCCTTTTAGAGATTAAATGTTTTCTCCATCTTCACCAAGTGGTAGATATGATATATATTTTTTTAAGTGAATTTGATTAACGTAAACCCATGTATTTGTATGGATATATTTATTTCTTCATTCCACCCTCAAGTTTATTTAGTTTCTTCTTTTAAAAGTGTTAATTAATCAACGTTTCTCATGAATTTTGTCAATATGCAAGCTTCAAGCTTCAAGCTTTAAGTTCCTTATTCCATAATAGATATAATTTTTATTGAATCATGAGATCATAATTATACTATAATTACATAAGTCGAAATTGTTATAAAACTTAGGATAAAAGGGATGAAATTGTTGTGTAAGCAAAGTAATATGTAAAGGGAGATATAAGATTATGTAGTTGTTCTTGTTCTTATTCTTACCAAATGATGAATGAACTCACCTATTTATAGGAGTTCAAGATTACACATGTACAAAGAAGAGTGATGGGTGGCTTCATACATGTCTTACAAAGAAAAGTGATGGGTGGCTTCTCATGCATTGTGATGCATGGCTAACAAGTTGTAACACTTGTATATGTTTATAAACTTCCACAAGTTCTTCCTTTGCCACACTTAATCTTGCTTTGACACATATAGAGATATGTGTTAATTCCTTATGCAACCAAGTGCAAGAGTATTGTCTTGACATCATACAACTTGTAAATTGCAATGGCATCCATAACTTAAGTTAAATTTCATAATACTCCCCCTTGGATGCCTATTGCTTCTGGAGTATGCCTCATTAAAACCTTGTCAAGAAAAACCCTTGGGACAAAAACTTGGACGAAGGAAAAATAGTACATATCCATATGGGGCTTATAAGCGTGTAACACTGCCTCGTTAAAACCTTGCCAAGAAAAACCCATTGGGACAAAAACTTGGACGAAGGAAAAAGAGTACAGTGTAAGTGTCGTTAATTACACGCTCCCCCTGATGCCGACATGAGATCCACAAGTCGCCGCATTCCAATGTTGTAAACCATCTTTCTGAATGATGTAGTTGGCAATGCTTTAGTGAATAAATCAGCAAAGTTGTTACATGACTGAATCTGAAGCACTTCTATATCACCCTTTTTCTGAAGCTCATGGGTAAAGAAAAACTTTGGTGATATGTGCTTCGTTCTGTCTCCTTTGATATATCCATTTCTTATTTGAGCAATACAGGCGGCATTGTCTTCATATAATGATGTTGGTATATTCTTTGTTGAAGGCAACCCACAAGATTCTTGAATATATTGAACCATTGATCTCAGCCATAAACATTCTCGACTTGCTTCATGCAATGTCAAAATTTCAGCATGATTGGAAGAAGTGGCTGCTAGAGATTGTTTAACAGATCGCCATGATATTGCAGCGCCACCACAAGTAAATACATACCCACTTTGTGATCTACCTTTGTGTGGATCAGAAAGATAACCGGCATCTGCATAACCCACTACATGTGGGTCGGAATCTCTAGAGTAAAATAAACCCAAATCAATCGTTCCACGAAGATAATGCAAAATATGTTTAACTCCATTCCAGTGTCTTTGTGTTGGTGCAGAGCTATATCTTGCCAGCAAATTAACTGAGAAAGCGATATCTGGCCTAGTACAATTTGCAAGATACATCAAGGCTCCAATTGCACTTAGATAAGGTACTTCAGGACCAAGCAATTCTTCATTTTCCTCCCGAGGACGGAAAATATCTTTCTTTATATCCAAAGATCGGACAACCATGGGACTGCTCAATGGATGAGATTTGTCCATATAAAATCTCTTCATAATCTTTTCTGTATATGCCGATTGATGAATAAATATTCCAGTTGATAAATGTTCGATCTGCAGGCCGAGACAAAACTTTGTTTTCCCGAGATTTTTCATCTCAAATTCTTTCATCAAATAGTTTGCGGTTTTTGTGAGCTCTTCAGGAGTCCCCACAAGATTTAAGTCGTCCACGTATACCGCAATAATGGAAAATCCATTCTCAAATCTTTTAATGAAAACACATGGACAAATTGGATTATTAACAAATCCTTCCTTTACGAGATAATCACTGAGCCGATTATACCACATCCGGCCAGACTGGTTAAATCCGTACAAGGATCGTTGTAATTTAATTGAATATAGTCCATGAGACCTTTGATTATGAGATCCTTCAGGGATTTTGAATCCTTCAGGGATTTTCACATATATATCACTATCAAGTGATCCATATAAATATGCGGTAACCACATCCATGAGACGCATGTCCAGTCCTTCAGAGACTGCAAAGCTAATCAAATACCGCAACGTGATTACATCCATCACAGGGGAATATGTTTCATCATAATCAATTCCAGGTCTTTGTGAGAATCCTTGTGCAACAAGTCGTGCCTTGTATCTCACAATCTCATTTTTCTCATTCCGTTTTCGTACAAATACCCATTTGTACCCGACCGGTTGCACGTTTTCGGGCGTGCGAACTATCGGTCCAAAAACTTTACGATTTTCTAGTGAGTTAAGCTCAGCTTGAATTGCATCTTTCCATTTTGGCCAATCATTTCTATGTCGACATTCATCAACCGATATCGGTTCGGGATCTTCGGGATCCTTATTTATAATATCTAGTGCGACCCCATATGCAAAAACATTGTCTACAATTACTTTCTTTCTATCCCAGTTTTCTCGGGTATTTAAATAATTCAAAGAGATCTCTTCAAATATCGCCTCTTCAGGAGTATCAGTTTCATTTGCCTCTTCCGGGGCATTTCTTAATTCAGACTGATCAGTTATTTTTTCTATAGCGCTTTGTGTTGAAACAGTTTCCTCTCCAGGAGGAATACATACTTCTGGTATCTTTTTCCTTCGAGGATTCTTGTCTTTCGCACCAACCAGGCGTCCACGTTTCATTCGTGGTTTTTCATATTGTCCTGCAGGGACATGTCCTTCAGGGATGTCAATCCGTGTTGGTGCATTAACAACCGGTATATAAGATTTTGTTATTTCTTTGTATCAACGAATGCATCCGACAATTGATTTGCAATATTTTGTAAATGTATAATCTTTCTTACTTCTTGCTCACAATTATTTGTACGTGGGTCATAATGAGACAAAGATGGCACATTCCATTCTATTTCACGCCGTTCTTCAGGAACAGGCTTCTTATCTCCCCCTAACGGCGGGAAAATTGTCTCATTAAAAATACTATCAGCATATCTTGCTTTAAACATATCACCCGTCAGGGGCTCAAGATATCTGATAATAGACGGGGAATAAAAACCAATGTAGATCCCAAGTCTTCTCTGTGGACCCATTTTTGTTCGTTGTGGCGGTGATATTGGAACATAAACCGCACATCCGAAAATTCTCATATGAGAAATATCAGGCTGCTGGCCTGTCACAAGCTGCAATGGCGAATACGCCTCGAATGAACTTGGTCTAATCCGGACCAGTGAAGCAGCATGTAATATTGCATGTCCCCAAACAGAGGTGGGTAAATTTGACCTCAAAAGTAAAGGTCTAGCAATTAATTGCAACCTCTTTATAAATGACTCAGCCAGGCCATTTTGGGTATGAACATGTGCAACAGAATGATATAATAGTGTCCGGCAAGCCAACTGTATGGCTGCCATTTATTGTAATAAATAAAGGAACTATTTAATTTAGATTAATAAATGCATCTTTATTATATGGTCATCTTTATCTTATGTAATAATTATCTACGCATAAGGATATAAGTCCTTAGATCACAGGGCTATGGGACAACCCGTGGACTGATCTCCAAGGCCGTGATCTACGCCTCTTGTCATATACGGGTATGGAGATTGGAAAGTGACACAAGATTCCAATAACCCAATTAGTTCACGTGATCTCACCCTCAACTAGTATTACAATTGTGTTTTGATTGGTTTAAGGTGTATGATGGATGTGTTTTCTCTCTGAAATGTCGTTACAAAATCCAAGATTATTTTACGTTATGAA